>JAQGAF010005295.1:0-12321 GCA_034687865.1 Kryphioiulus occultus | reverse complement strand
AGCATTAAGTTTCTCAAGTTACTTAGCCAGCCAAAATGTTGGGGTCAGATGTAGGGCAGACATGCGGGGTTCAAACACCTATAGATGTTTTATTGAAATGTAAATTGTCCATTGTAACATTTTTCTAACCAGTATACAATCCCTATATCTTAAAAGAGCTGCAGTTTTCTGTGACATTCACTGAAGTTACAATAACGAGTGCAGTAACGTGCAAAATTGCTTTATTACGAATGGAAATTAGCAAGACCAATTCGCATACATTCCAAATGTATGCAGTACAACTACAAAAATTCGAGTTGCAGCCTAGATACACCGTGACCATTCACCATTCAGACAAATCTTTCCCTTGCTTTCATAGGCCAAGAGTCCAGACTCTCTATGAGGTCTAGAACTTCCTGACGTGCTCAATTTATTTTCTTAAAAACAAAAGAAAACCATGCTATGATGAATTTAACTATTCATCAGCACTGATTGCATTTTAATGCAGTTATAAGCACTAATAATAAATCATTATTGGCCTATTCACTTGACCTTATAGGTCATTCATCCTCTTTGGAAACAATAGAGGACAGACTTGGTGCAACTGTTGTCAAATTAGTTGGGGCATTTAAAACAGGGGCCAGGTCCCAAAAATAACTAAGTTTGACCTCTTTTAAATCTTGAAATTGTTGTATTCTGTAAGCCTACCCAAATAGATGTTTTAAAGTTTGGTTTGTTTGTGATGTTTATAGACACCTTAAAATGCACATGATCTCACAAGTAGACTGCAGCTTATTATGAAATTGTCCCCAGATTTTTAGACAAGCATGACTTGCATGTTTGTGGCAAGGTTTACTGTACAGGTTAGGCAAATATTTTAAAATGCTTCTGATCATACTCACGGACAGATAAAAAACAACAAATAATAATTTGACTTTCACATTTTTCTATACTTGTTTCCAGGATAAGACTCAGACACATCATGTAAACTAGTGACTGTAATTAAAGACTAGGCCCTACTCCTTTCAATCGCTCCCTAAACATCAGTGGAAATATTTAGCTTATACACGTAGTTCTTGTTTGTAAAAATGAAAATGATCACGAGTCACTATTCTCGAATTGTTCATGTTGGACAAGTTGAAGATTCTAATATTTTAAGAGAGTTCAGGTTGATTCTGCATACTGAATTTTATGACAAGCAGACTAGTGTTTGCTCATGGTTCTTTTCACAGCTATTTTGCCAGCTGCACTGTAGGCCCTATGTAAAAGCTCACCATGTTCAATTCTTATGTTCAATTTCCTGCCTAGTTTGTATTTCTCCATAGTTGAAGAAAATTACAAATATCTAAAGAAATATTAATCTATAGTAAGCCTAGTCTCAAATGTGTCCTTTTAAGATGGTCAAATTTCACTTCATCGTATCTGAAACGTATAAACACATCAATGCTTGAGCTCTTGGACATGACATAATATTTGCAAAATATCAGCACTCGCATGACATCGGAGCACTGGCAATTTCGTAGTGTTACCAATCTGCCACCATCACTTATTGGTAAGGGAAGACATTATATCATTGAAAACTGTTAATCAACGACGAATAAAGAGAAAGATCTGTCAAACACGTGCATCATTATCGCCATTGGCTCAATTGTATTAGCTGACATGTGACCGATTTATATTGACCAAAATGGCATTCGTTTGGTACATGATATCATTGCAAAAAACGACAATGTGAACGACTCTAATTCTCGTGAAATGCGTGGGAGGGCAAGGAAACAATGGCGCGCTTGGTAAAATGCAGAATATGACACAATATGGTTAACGTACGTCCACGTCCAAATTTAAATCTGTGATCTCCCCAGTTCCTTTGTACAAGTCGACACTCAGCTGATCCAGGGTCAGCTTCTCCTTCAAGTACTGGCCCAAATAGCGTTGTAGCAAATAACGACATGCTCGCTTTTTGATGTTCTCGGGCCATTGGTAAAGCCACGGCATGGTTGTTCAAACGTTCGCAAACACGATGCAACTTTCGTTTTCAGTTTATCTGCTGAAAATTCAGCATTTCCAACACGTAAATCACGCACTCACTTTTATCGAAATGTGTTCATCAACAACTATCGCAACGCGTCTCACGTGACGGAAATGCGAGATTGCGGCGCTTCTGCTCAGAGACTACCGCGCTTTTTGAACTTTTAAACAGAGTGTCACAAAAATGAGTTAATTTTGGGGGCCGAACTGTGGGTGAGGGGCGAGGATATACATTCAAGATAATAAGTAGAGTTCACATAATTATTAAAAAAGCTCATGGTAATTTTTGACTGCAGTGCTAAAGGAACAGACTCCAAATTATAGTATAGCTGAAAAAACATTTCGTGTTTTTTAAATGTTTTGGTTACGTTTTCAGGGAACTGAACCGAAATTTCGTTTTTACAGTATATTTCCAGGATTGTCCAGTACGTAAATTAATTTTTTCTAGTATACACTTGTACAAATTTGTTTTTTAAAACCTATGAACATCGTAGGCGAAATTTTTGAAAAACTCAACAGAACATTACGGATTGTAGGTGTCATAAGGAGTAATTTGTAGGGTGCCCTTTGCTTTTCATAAAAATTAATTGAACATTGAAAATTTCCACTATCAAGAAACACTCCCAGTCTATTTCCAGTATTTCTAGGATTTCCCAGTACGTAAATTCATTTTTTCTAGTATACGCTCGTGCATATTTCTTTGTTGAAAAAAAAACTATCACAAAATTAAGCGAACGCCGTATGCGAAATTTTTGAAAAACTCAACAGGAAATAACGGATTGTGGGAGACATAGGTAGTAATTTGTAGGGTGCTTTTCATAAAAATTAATTGAAAATTGAAAATTCCCAGTATCAAGAAAGAGTTCCAGTCTATTTCCAGTATTTCCGTTACCAAAAAAAATCCAGTATATTTCCATATTATCCAGGATTTGCAGCCCAGCAAACATTCTATTTTTCTAGATTTTCTTTGATACTTAAAAATTGTATAATATAGTATTTACGCAATTTAATGCATTAATTATTATAACATAATTAATTTTGTTACATTAACGTTTTCGTTAAATTTTTTAAGTGTAAATAAGTGAATTCGCGCCTGGTTTCTATAAATTTCTCGGCGAATTTGTCTTTGATCGATATCAGACATCCTGTATAAATTTGGGAATCGGAAAATATTTGTACTAGTCTTCACCTTGCCATTATTTGCAAATTTCGTAAAATATAAATTCTGCAAAAAATATGCGCCGCGCTATAGCCGGTTTCTGGGCATCTTGGTACAATGTATTTTGCTTCCTATTAATGCCATAATTCAGATAAACGGATTCCGCAGCTTGGGAAACGCGGTTTCGTGGATTTTCTTGAAAATGAAAATGGACTACAGTATTTGTTCAAGCAGCACTGGAGATTCATGTTATTGCTGTCGATGACATGGTTGAATCACTGAACAAATATCTCACCATTCTCACATATACGCCATCCGTAAAGTTTACAAAGAATGATATCACCCAACAGCTGCCTATCTACATATACATGTACTTCTAAGGCCGGTTCGATGGTTTCAAAAAGGAACATTGCATAACGTTTGGATTTCAACAACGTTTAAATATAGTTCCGGCTACAAATATGCACAAAATATGTAATTTCAACCTTACTTGTCCAGTAGACAAGAATGACACCTGTCCTATATACAGTAGATTGTCGCAATTAATCATTTCAAGACTATTTTTTTATTTTTATTTTGTCTTTTAGCATTACCTCCCTAAAATGGAATTTATTATTTAGATGAATCCAATAGAACGCAATCACTGCCAGCCTACGAGTCATTAGGAGATGCCTACTTTCTTCTTGTGTCTATGGAGGTGAGGGCAGCAGGCGATTTTGCTTGAAAATTTCAATTTTGGCTTTTTTAAAAACTACTTCAGGGTGTCTACTGAACCGTAATTTCATTTTTCTAGTAGATTTCAAGGATTTTCCAGTATAGATATTCATTTTTTCAAACATTTCTACAATTTTTTTAAAAATATTTCCAGTATATTTACAGGTTTTCCAGAAAAGCATTACACCAACCATGTGATGTTTTTGGTTTACTTTAGCCAGCTAAAAATACTGATATTTTGAATTATGCAATTTGAAAAAAGTAAAAATATGTTTTCCCAAAGATGGAATTACTATACATTTAAACACTGTACATGTATATAATTATGAAATTAGGAAAAAATTGGTTTTGGATGGGGAATTTTAAGAAAACGAACTGTTACAGTAAGTTCCACAAATTCACAAAAGTAGTAATTTCATTGAATAATTTGCTGTTTAGATCAGCATGACGATGGGAATCCTGCAGGCGAACTTTTACGAACATGGAAAACATGTGAAAAAACAAATAATTTTCCTAACAGTCTTTGTATGGAAGCCAATTCGCGTTGCAACTTGCAACATGTGGGTGTTTCCTCTTTTGCATGTCATGTTACGCGCCAAGCATGATGGTTGCTATGGCGACGTGTTGCAAGGCCACCCCATTGAACCATTCCCAAGGTTCCTTCCATCGTTTGAATAAGGGGGAAAATTCCTTCATCGTACAAATGATTTATAAATCGGCGTTCGTCCATCTTGCTCATTTCCGCAAGTTTGCCTCATTCGCGAAAATGTCTCTGAAGGTTTGTTTGCAAATAGAAACTAGTATGAAAATGCATGAATAATTACACGAAGTCACGGGCATCCATTTTAAATTTTAAATTTAGGTTGGTAGTCGACTGCCTAGCGTGGATCTGTACGAGAATGCGCCAGACAAAAAAGTAAACCTTGCCGAGTTGTGTGCGGGCAAGAAGGCAGTAATCTTCGCTGTCCCTGGAGCGTTCACGCCAGGATGTTCAAAGGTAAATGCAGTTGCTTGATCTCCATGCATTTGTATCTGAAGGTCAAAAGTGATCTTTCGCCCCTTGAAGCTGACCCTTCGCCCTATGTGACCGACCAGGACAGCAGTGATATTCAAACTAGGTTTTAGAACTTTTCATAACAATATACAACATGTACTGTAGGCCATGGGGAGGCCATAAGCACTTACGGTTTTGGTACTCTCATATTTATCTCATTCAAAATAAATTTTTACCGAAAATATTTGATTTTTTTAAATGAAACAAAATGAAAGGGTTCAGAAAAATGTCATGGGCGAAAATGTGTGAAAAACTAGATCACAAATGATAGGTTTCAGCCAAAATTCTAACGCAAGTAGTATATAGTGTACAGTATTTTTTAGAAAGACAAGACCACAATTGAGATATTTGCACACATTTTTGTTCAAAAGCTGATTTTAAAATCTACCAGACATAATGAATTTAGAAAAGGCTCCAAAATGGGTTTTTCAGAAACTGACAGCAATTTAAAAAAATCGTTAATACTAATGCATATTAATGGATTTTGTAACAACGCTTCAGAATTAGAAGCGCGAAATTTGCAGACAAATTATATATATACAGTACATGTAGATCACAAATGCTTATTCGAACGAATGTGAGCAATCCTAAAATTTTCCACTCTGAGGTGCCCCCTTCCCTTGATGCCCTAATCAAGTGCTTTATTAATTGTTTATACATGTACAGTATGTTAATCCAGCCATGAACTTTAGAATTTAGTATTGTTAGTGACTGCTCAGCCGTTCTTCAATACTGAATTTTAGTGTTGTGTTGTAAAATTAAAAGTATTTTTCGATGCAATTTTTTGTTTAATATTTTCATGAATAATTATATTACTGCATTATTTAAAATTATAAACAATAGACAATAAATCAAAAACATAACGTTTGACTTTTGGTACAAAGTTTCCAGAAAGATAAGGGTAGGAAAGTTAGAAAGGTTGGAAGGGGTCGGAAGTTTTGAAGATATGGACAGCTAGGATATAACCTTTCGAAATTTGGGACAACCAAAATGTATAAACATTTGAGCCGATAGAGCGCCGGGAATATAATATTAAAAACCTTGAAACAAATTGAAACTAAATTTTTTTTTCCGCCAGAAACCAACAACTTTTTTAAACTACTTTTTTTTAAAAAAAGTAAATTAAAATTCCTTGATCGTTTATAATTTTCTAAATGATACGATACAAATTATCTTAAAAAAGCATACTACAGTAACGTGACAGGTAGTAGGTTGTATTTTATGTTTATCAGTATATATGTTGAGAAATGTTGACTGTGGCGATATTACATGTACGAGTACATCGCTGGCAAAACGAACTGCAATCAACATGACGTTTGGATTAAGTATTTCCTTATCTCAAAGGAAGGTAGTCGTTAAATTAATTGGTACCTGAACAAAACAGTGAAATAGTCACGCGACGGGTGTTAAAGAGTGCCATAATAAATAATTCAAGGCCAAGTTGGCAAATTTGCACTACTGAAAGTATGGTTTGAGTATAGTAGAAACTCGTTTAACGAAATGGACATGTACATTTGAAATGTAACGAATAATTTCATTTTGCACTCATCTGCTTACATACAGTAGCTCTATGCTCAAGTAAACATGGATACAATTTCGAATATACTTATTTTTGTAATTATGCAATGCAAAACATCCGACAAAAGAAAGTTAAGAATGAACTCATTTGACATTCTGCATTATTTCAGACGCATTTACCTGGCTACGTTGAACAATATGATAACATCAAGAGTAAAGGGGTGGATGTCATAGTCTGCATCTCTGTGAATGACCCCTTTGTGATGGCTGCATGGGGGGATCAGCATGGTGCTACAAATAAGGTACTTTTGACCTATCATACCCCTGTCAAATAAGATATCACTATTTTCAATAAAATTCATTTCAGATTCGCATGCTTGCTGATACCAATGCAGCGTTTACCAAGGTAAGGACCTTTGTGCAAATTGGTTGATTTTGAAATTGTATGGATCAGATATACAAATTAAGAAAATTCCTTCCAATGTTCACTTACCTCGTTAATGGTGGTTTCTTTCCAAATGTTCCACAGGCTGTGGGGATGGATCTTGATTTGACAGCAGTTTTAGGTAGTGTGAGATCAAAGCGGTATGCAATGATTGTCGAGGACAACGCTGTGAAAGTAATAAATGTGGAAGCCGACGGCACTGGCCTTACATGCTCCTTGGCCAAATCCATCTTAGACAGCTTGTAAAATGCTATTGGAGAAAAAATACATTCGTGTTACTTATATTTAAGTATTTGGTAGAATCTTGAGAAATATGTTAAATTCTATTATCATATTATACGTGATCAGAAAAGCCAGCTTTTGCACGTTATTTAGGCTAAAGTAAAATAGTCGCATTCATGAAAAGCTGTCTGTTGAACCTTTGTTACCTTTTTAAAAAGCATTATATTACTATTACATTACCCTACCACTCTAAAAAATTAACGCTATTGTTATTCTCCAAAACAATCCTCCAACTATCCCTCACTTCAAAAGAATTTTTATTACAAACTGGGATTGACCTCGTTGTCAAACTTTGTTTTTGAGGCTAATATTTTGAGGTGGCAAGATCAATTGGTTTTTACTGGTAAATAAACAGACTATACGGATTTATTTAAATCGCACTCGAAGGCACTAAAAATTTCACATATTATGAGTTTTGCTAGATTATGGCAAATTTTAGAACTACTTGCCGTAAGAAACGAATTGTTTATCGTTTTGCAACAAAAACTTACTACAATCTAATAAAATCTATGGGAATATCACTAAGTAATGATGGCCAACTCGACTGTTATAAGAACGATGTAATAAGAAAACGTAAATGCGCATTCTCACACTCCTTAAAAAATAATGATTTTTGAAATGATTCAAATCTTAGTGCTAATTTATTATTATAGAGCTAAATAACTAATATGGCATTTATACATCTATGTAATAATTCCAATTTCTGCAGCTGCTTCCAGGTCAAATAAACATGGACTATGTAAAGGTAAATACAATCAGGGCTCCTCTTAATTTTCTGCATCGTCGTTTCTCAACAAGATTTTTTCAGCCTGCTTCGCAAATTTCCCAAATTCCAAATTTACAGAAACTCCGGAAACCGGTATTTTACATGATTCCACATATCCCCGTTGACAGGCACAATTATTATACTGATTTAATACAAATATAGATTAGCAGGAACCCCAGAATTTTTTCATTTTCCATGAGTAAAATTTCCATAATGGTTTGTCTTTTCTGGATATCTGAAACAACTTCACATTTCCAAGTATTGTACATTTTCTGATTTTCCCAGGTGGGGGAGACCCTGACACCACCTTAATTGGCTGGTGAGGAGAGAGTAAATCAGGTCCAAGCACTCATTCCTCGTTAAATGGGTTTGTACAACAAAGTTGTTACATATTTTTTACGGTAACGGTGAGTTGCACTCAGAACCATGACACCATCCTATGAAAGAAAATACAATATTACATTCATTACCATACAAGATGTCAATCCACTTCATTGTTTTAAAATTCTGAGAACTGCCAGGTTTTACATTTATAAAAATTAATACTATCGCTAAAATCGTTTATACCATTATCCTCCTTTTAAAATAATTATGCTAAATTAATCTCTTTTTTTAAAAGTGCTTGAATTTTGGTCAAATTTCGGATGCTATCATGTCATTACTGATGTAGTTTTAACTATTTTGAAGTTATTTGGTATATCACAATCTAATTACAAATTCATCCCTAACTAAAAATATTGCAATTAATACTAGTCTTAGGCAGCAAAATCACAAAGAACAATTACAGGTTTTTGTGTGTCATAAGATATTGGAATAGCATGCTCCAAGTGGCAAACATTGCTGATACTACAAAATACTACAGCAAAACATACCTTTATAGATAAAGCATAAAGATGGTTTAACATCACATGGTTAGGTTCTGGAAGTAGCGTTGGTTCACACTGTAACCACAGAATAAAAAAAATCAATGACATGCAAATGACAGATGAATTTACAAACGTGATAGAAAAATATGAAAAACTCACCGATACAGGTATGTCCTTATTTAAAATGACCTGCAATAGATGAGGAGGTAAAATGGGAGGTCCATGCTGCTTTTCTGTCGGTTTTCTTTCAGGGATTTCTTGGGAATAGTCGCCAGGCGGCGAACCAGAAAGGAATACTGCAGAAGAAAATTAAATAAAAATCACAAATGGGATGATCACCTATCAGTAAAATTCCTGTTTGCTATTAGTGCGATTCAAAGAAACATTCTTTTGTTGAACATGCAAATCAACCTAGTCATTCACAAAAGACTAATATTTCCGTTATAAGAATTCCACAGTTCTTGTAGCTAATACGAGGTGTGAAATGTTAAAAATGACAACATATCTGTAGAATCATTGTGAGAACCAATACTGTGATGCCAATATTATGTCGACTATCCACCATAAGTCATGGTGAAAAATCTGTTCTCACCACTTATGCATCTGCACTGTAGTTACCCCTCGTACTGCTGCACAACAATGACATGAAGGACCTGTAGAGGCTTGTCGTGAATCGGTATAACGATAGAAATCAGTTACAAGATAGGTAAGGTCCTTTAAAGATGGACACCAATGTGTGCAAGACGAGCATTGACTATTGTTGTCACCAATGCACATTTGCCCAGGAATTAGATCAATGGGTAGCAACTAATAAAGCTCAACTCAGTACAGCACAGGTGCAAAAACTTGTAACGGTATGAAATATGCTTGGCAGTAGTAGACAACATTTGACATAGGCAGCATCGTGTTGCATCTCACTGAGATTTTACAGATGTGTTGCCACTATTAAAATCCCAACACTTGCACCTATAGTGCAAACTACTATATAAAATTAGCACACAACTTACTTTGTGATGTAGGACTGCTTACGCTGTCTACAGCTAAGGCTTCAAAAACTTCAAAGTCTGCTTTACGTACATTGATAATGTTATTTTTCGCACCCTCGCCATTATCTACAGAAGGCTAGAAAAGATGAGCACGATGAGATCATCACGCACACAGACACTTTTGGCAAGACGGGTTTAATGATAATGACAACTTACCACACCAGGATCGTGTAGCCACTGTCCATCTACATTAAATTTGAACTGATGCTCTCCTTCGGGCAAGTCCATTATCGTCACAAAATCCCCATGACTTTAAAACAGAGACTAAAGTTTAATACTGGCATACCTTCTCTAAAAAAGGTGGTTTTCTGTAGTGTTTACCTGCGAGCCATTGGAAGGGTTTTCCAATTCGTGAAACTACCACTAATGAAAACCTGCTTCCCTCCTCCATCCCATTTGAAAACAGTCGGAAGAGCTTTCTCATCAATCCCAGCACCAACAGTTATGGGTGGGGTGCTTGAACGGGGACTCACGAATTCCACCTCCTGATGACAAAATATGAGAAAACGTTTACAACCATAATCGCAAAGCTGTCATGAACTGATCTAAATAAGCCAAACCATACCTTAACTAAATCATCGCCACTTTCCAAAGAGCCTTGATACAAGATCTTACTTTTCTTTGTAAAGTCGAAGGCCTGGCCATCTCGAGGAGAAGGAATGCCTGTTTCGCCTGACTTATGTCGCTCTCGACTACCAGAACCAGAGTTGCCCATTACTCAACCCAACACAGCAAAACGGTTTATGCACCACTCCAGTCGTGCAGCTCTCTGACAACAACCTGAAATTAAAAAAAACAAAACGGTACAATGCCATACGTACTTGTTCTAAATTGAACCGTATTAGCCAAAATGTTACAGATATCAGAAGAGCGTAGTCGAACGTAGAAGCAGGATCTGCTGGAAATCACAAGTTTGGAAAATTGAAATTTGACTGCCAAATACGAATGAATGTGATTAAACACAACACAAATCTAAACGACCAACTTATCATTGCTTGTCAAAATTCAATTAGTACATTCTTACCAACCAATAATTGCATAATTACTAAGCTGAAGCAAATATTACATATCTTACCCAACACCAGCCTATGAACAGAAACTAGATCTCTGTGTGATATCAACGTTGAGACATTCATCTAAAGACTTTACAACATATTGACTACATTTGGCATACATAGCCGATGTTTCAGTTCTGGTTGCAATGTAGTACATTGACCCCACAGCACTGTTCACAGATAACAGAAAAGGTCATCTTAAATAGACCTATAGTACATGTTCTAAAACTGCAAGGTCTAGCTGATTCAACAACAGAGGCAATACTACGTACAGTAGTTACTAATCTTGTAACCATCATACGAAGAACGGTCTTACACCTTGAAGATGTTATTTACTAAATATGCTTCCAATTGTTGTGGACTTTACGTCAGTGCGTCACAATGAAACATGATTGGTTGGTTGTGGGATTTTTAACGTTGGCTATTAACGCGCACAAGAATGGATCATGATTACATCGACTTGTGACATTATATTAGATAATAATCATAACTTACAACGAATAAGGCAGATCAATTACCAGATCAGCCAAAAACGCCATTAGCAAAACGCATATGACCTCTGAAAAGGTGTTGAACATCGAGGATTTACCTATGCACGTCAACGTTCTAGGTGACATTAGCCCGTCAGCTCGACAATTAAGATAAAATCACCTAGATTAGGAAAATGAACACAAGGCCGTTCACAGCTTTCGACTACATGCATTCCAGCGTTGCAAAAACCCGTTTCCGAAGCAATTTTTCTGTCGTGCGTAACAAGGGATACGATTAAAAATTACACACGAGAACGTCTAGAAACACCTAAGCTCACCTTTGATCCAATCTGGATCCAGCATGAGAGTTCAACCAACTTTTACGAAGACAGCACGCATTACATTTGAAACGGGAAATTACTTTGTAAATTATAAGAAAAGATTTCCCTCACCGATCAACGTAAATAGTATCAACACTGAATCCAATATGGCTGGCGCAGCTGTTTTATCGCGATGCATTATGGGGTATGAAAACGAGCTTTTGGCCTTCCATAAATTACGTCCGAAGGGGTCGAGTGACTGGTCTTCCATAAATTACGTCCGAAAAACATTTCCAATGCTTATTCTGCCTTATTATTTACGAATTTTCCAATAATTACTCCATACAAAATTTTTGGCCATACCTCATTATACGGCCACTCGTTATGCGACCTTTTAGATTTACGACAGATTCTTTTAAGGCCTTAATGTTTTGCTATATCGGATTTAATAGGCATTAACGGGAAGTTCCCCCCCTGATGTTCTAAAAACGAGCATTATGAAATTATCGTTTTTCGATAGCGAAAATGAAAAACATAAAATATTTTTTTCCCGCAACGTAGCGTAATAAATTTAGGTGTTTACAACTATTACGAGTACTGCTTGAGACGACAATTCACG
>JAQGAF010005294.1:0-12323 GCA_034687865.1 Kryphioiulus occultus | reverse complement strand
AGGGATACAATTTATACTTTCAACAACAACTATAACTATTACATACGTGATTCATTTAAAATAAGGTAAAACTAATCCTTAATTCAGAGCTTCGGTGACAATGGGCCTTCCTGCAATTCCATTGCTCACATTTTTGCGCGAAATTCGAAAAGAAATTTAGGTAAAGCTTAATCGCAATCATATTTCACTCCAAACTGTTTCCTAATTTCATCACAGATTTCTGCCAATAAAACCGATTCGTCCAAACTGATCAAAGGGGACTCTGTCAAGCCTACAATTCTACAAGCTTCAATATAGCAGTTTTTTTTCGAAACGAAGCCTCACACACTCAAACGATCCGCCATCTTGGTTGCAAAAGGTAATGCTGTCAAGCAACAAGTCATCAAATTCTTGACCGGTCCCAATGGTCTCATCGAATAATACAAACGGTTTATAGCGGATCGTGCTTTAAAATAACTTCCGTAGACTTCGCTGTCCCATACAGATCTTCCGTATTTGATAGCCATTTTCTAGAGCGCCATTACGACAAAAAGCATCGCGTATGCTCTGATTGTGCTTTCAGCTTTTGATTTGATGGTTCAGACATAGCTCTGGTTCAGATGGTTGAAAGAATTGTGGAAAACGACTGCAGCAACAGCGAACTGGAAATGGTTAATGTTATGAAAGGAATCCTTATTGAGTGGTATGTACAGTACGTAAAACTAGTTGCGAGGCGATTCATCTCTTTTTCGTTTTGTTTTATGCCTAATATTTCTTTGAGTCTGGGTTTCCACGTGTAAATAGGTACTGTAAATTGTCGACTTACCTGATGTTCTTGGAGAATGTCCTGAATCTGTAAACGCTTCAAAAATGCCTCCAAAGTGACTTTAACATCTACACGTTTTCAGTTCTTGCCGGAGTGGCCTTCCTAACAGACGGGGTCAAAGAGCAGTACTGTCAAAAATGGTCAAGTGACCATTGTTTCTTGTGCAATAATTCTCTCTAATTTACCCCATATTGGAATTTCATTCATCCAGTCCTATTGCGGTTCATATCGTCATTGCAACTTCTTCTAATGATTGGGCTACCCCACAACACTATAGATGCTTGTTTTTCAACTATTGAAGTTTTCCAGCAAGACAGACACTCTTGCTGGAGTTCTTCGTAATAAAACTAAAGCCAGCAACAATAATATTGTGAAGAAAAATCAACCATGGTTGACTTCAACACTAAAAACCAAAACCAGTAATTTGGAAATGTCTATGAGACTGGCGTGGTTGAAGTTTCCTGGATTTCCAGCTTCTACAAGTGCTTTTGAAAGAACATCAAAAGACATTTTGTGCATTCTCAAAGTCACCTGAGGCCAGAAATCTAAATAAAATTTCGTGTGGGAACAAGTTGGTATTCAAAAGTTGCCAGGTTGCAATATAACAAGTGTAGAAATTGTATAGTATTCAAATTTAACGAAACTCACCTTTTCTGTTTTATTTTTGTTCAGTGACCCAGCTATGAAACAATTTCTTCTGCATCTGGACGACACCAATGCTCTTGGAAAGAAATTCATTATCCGTGACTTAGACGAAACGCACCTGTTCATTTCCGCAGACATCCTCGAAACTCTTCAGGCCAAAATCGACGATTTGATGGACCAAATCTCCTTTCCTCTGGCAGAGAAAGGCATTTAAGAACACTTGTCCATTAGAGCTCATCATTTTTCCGCACCATGGCTGACAAGAGGGAATCCAGCCGCATAAAGGATGGCAAGCGTGCGTTAGATCCAGCTGCCCGCAAACGCCGGCAGAAGAAGGCCCTAGAAGCCTTGGAGCAAGACAATTTCCACGATGACCCTCATGCAAACTTGGTTATGCACAAAAAAGCTCCCAAATTTGAGGAGTCGTTCGATAAAGCAAAACGAAGGAAAGGACGTGGCGATGTGTTTAAGCAACGGTACCGAAAGAATTTTGCAGCCCTTGTTGAGGAGGAGCAGATGTGCAACAAAGAACCGCCAAATTACTTCACCGTGGCATCTCCACCTTCGACAAATCCAGAGCGCAAGTTCTGCGCAGTGTGTGGATTTCCTTCCAATTACACTTGCACAATGTGTGGTGCGAAATACTGCAGCGTGAAATGTTTAGGCACGCATCAGGACACCCGATGTTTGAAATGGACGGCGTAAAAATCTGCATGCACGTTTTTACAATCTTTGCTTTGCTCTGTGAAAACTTTTATTTTTCAATTACTTGCAATAATAAATTGGTTTTCTCATAATAAAAATAATATTGGTGAAATTACTGACCACAGCCCACACTTGGGGCACATACCAGGTGAACGAAACAAAAACTTAAAATGGATAATCTGTGATAACAGGCTAACCTTCCTGTTGGATGAAAGGATTTGGAATCGATTCCATGCCATCCATTGGGCATATAAGGACTACGGCTGTTCCCCGGCAAACCACCAATCCGAGGTGTCTAGTGTCATCTGTTAGCTTGTATGGGTCATCGGGATCTAAATGTGCAAATACCAATAATTGGCAGTGATCAGCTTACACAAAGTTTCAATTTGTCTGGCAAATAATTTAACTTAAAGTTATAGTAACAAATTCTTAAGACTGAAGATGCAACCACCTTGCTTTGTGCAATGTGGGCCTGAAAATTCTCTATTTGATTGGAAAATGAAATTTTCCCTTTTGTGTAATAATTCTTAAATATTCTGGTTTCAGTCATGAATAAAATCGTGGAGAACTAGTCTGTTGTACTGCATTAATCACCCACTGCAAGATCCATTTCTTTAGAAATTAATTACAGTTAAACATGAAGGATCTTTTCCAAATATGGGAAGGTGGTTTCAAATTTTGCTGAACCAATAAAGTTTGCCGGATGCACATACCTCGAAGATACTCGGTCGTTCCGTCAATGACTAAATTCAGCAATGGATCATAGCCCTTAAGCACCCCACTTGCTGAAATGAGAAGGTCAATTGTATCAGCACAAGTGTCGTCTCAAGATTGGTAAAATTTCATGTGGAAACGTTCTGTTGATGTAAACTCTGATAACATCATAATAATTGTATGTATCCATGAGATTACTTGTATAAAGTTATGAGTTGCATAAAAATATGAGAATTCTTGTGGCTTAGAAAGTATGTGCTCAGATTATTTCATAGTAATGATCGACGTTAATTAATGTTATAACCATGGCAATAAAATAACATGCTCCAAACAACACATTCAAAGCCACATCACTTGTAGATTTCGTCGAATAATTAAACTACATGTATATTTCACAGCGTTTTAGATTCAAGTTAGATCTAAGAATTCTCGCTTTTTCTGCAACTCATTACTCAAATAATCACATGAATTCACTCACTTTTCTACCCTAAATTTCAAAAAATCCAGGTTTGGAAAAATCATAGTTACCCTCTCTGCCTCCTGCAAACTTCACCCTGATCGGCTTGTCTAAATACTTTGACAAATCAAGGATGCTCTCCTTCCTTTTCTTCTCTTTCTGATCACTGATATTCTGAAATAAAATAAGGCATAGGAAAAATTAGGGTAACAATTTTTGGTTTTTGAAGGCTTGCAGACAAGGCCATGCAGAATGAGGCATAATGAATGCATGACAAGCAGCACAATGCATGTAAAGCAGTTCGTTCAAAAAATATCCACACTGAGTTGCCATCCAGAATTATCATGCGAATCTTAGATTGGCAAGGACCATTGTTGTCAACAATTCATATTTTTCACGGGTTCTATTTCGATCGACTTTGTAACTGACAATATTCAAATTTCCCACAACTATGGACACTGGTCATGCGCTCATAACCTATATAGTCTTCCCATAACCTTGTGATGAGAAATAATCAGTCCAATCTAGACGTAATTTCCACGAAAAACTAAAGTGCAAGCTACAAGATTTCAAATATCTACCTGAGACATGTCTACACCGTTGATTTCCAACCAAACCTAGGGTCTTGCCAAATTTCCGAAAAACGTGAACAAACAGTAGCAGACGTTCTTGCTAAACGCCACTGGCGGTAAAAAGATGCAAATTTATAATCCACGAAGACGCACCCAGCTTAGCACACGCGCCCTTATTGGCTAATTTTGGTGCCCTCAGTTGTAAAGGAGTAAACCAAACTGTATGTTCTAAAAAACAGGAGTGGAAACTTCACCTCATAAATATATGGGTGACACGTCAAAACGCCTTTTTAACGACTGGGTGTATAAAGACTTTAATATAATAACTTACGATAGAAGGCCTTTCTTGACATGTACATGGAGCTGTACACGAGGGCTGCTTTACTACAAAAATTAGTGGAAAAATAATTTTCAAACCATGCACCTACTGAATAAAAATGGCAACCATGTGTTCAGCTGCACATTATGTAATTTACATGTACCTCTAAATCCCCATAGAGGATGTTGAAATATTGTCATAACATTTCTACGATTTTCAGCAAGCATATGACAATATTTGGAATATATCCCAGTATATCAATTTTTTGCAGTCTTCCCCCACATGTACTAGTAGGCCTATATGTAAAACAAATTTCCCTGACTAACATAACCACTGAAAATGCAATAATATGGTATTATACCAATGTAAGGAATGCTATATTTACTGGGTGTTACATGTATATGTATATATAAACAGGATATACATGTACATGTAGAACACAAATTTCACCAGAATCAGCAAATTTAGATTAAATCTTTTTAATTGACAATTTCATTGTTGTCTTCTGCAAAATTGCTTGTCATTTGTTGAATGTCCCCAAATGTTAAAGTAAATTCATTTTCCCTGACATCTCTTGGTTTCCTAGGTTTGAGAGTCAAACCCTGTAAGTATTACATGTGCATTTCAAATCAGAAAATTCACCTTATAATACTAACTTGGTTGGTGCTGGCACTAAAAATGTCAAATTGAAGTGCATTATCTATAGCAACTTCGATAAAACTATATACAAAAGAAGAACTGATGCATGCATATACAATTACTGTATGTCCACAGCTAGAATTTTAGACATGGAACTATTAAGGTAACTTTTTAGATCATTTTATTAATTTTATACTTCAATCAGGCAGATATTCACAACAAACTTTATAAAGTTAAGTGTGGAATGAACTTTTAAATGAAATAGTCCCCAACAAACATTTCGCAAGTTGGATAGTCACATTAAATTAGAGCACTGTAAACGAATAAGCTGGAAATTGTATTTAAATTGTGGGTATATTTATTTTAAAAAGGTAAGTGACAATGCTGTTCCACAAACTTCCAATACATTTCAACGCATTGGAAGAGTAACAGCTACAGTATGCATGTGCTACAAACAGCCTAACAAAACGAATACCTTAGAACAATAATACTGCAGCGCGAGAATATAGTGAACTAGCAAGAACAAAAATGCTATTAGAGTAAAGATTAAAAACCCAAAAAAAGGAAACAAAAACAACATAAATAATGGACGAAGGTGTTACACCTACTCCGTCTAGGTCAGTCCTGCCTGCAGATTCATTTTGAAGGCAAAACTCTCTCCTGTACAACAAAAATCCGAGTGTTTAAGAATAGTGCTCTTTTCCAATAGAATTTTCATAAACACAAGACAAATGTGTACATGTATAAAAACTCTGGGGAAAAATCGCGACTTCGAATACACATTTGCAGGAGGTAAGATGAAAATGACTGAAACTGAGCAATTACATAAATATGCGGCTCCCAAAGCTGGTTTTGCACGGGATGTGACAATTAAAACGTTGTGAATTTATTTAAAAACTCAAGTCTAACTTCTCAAATTTGTCCCGGAGAAATATCCAATTTCAACCAGAAAAGTGGCAATTTTGGCCAGCACCGAATAAATGATGATGCAAGTGGTCCCTTCATCAATTACCCAGTCTGAAAGGTTAACCTGAGATTGCACTTTTGTAAATTGCTAAGTTTTTCAGTTAACATCCATCTCCTGTGATTCTGTTGTACCACCGTTGTATCTCAAAACGTGAGAATTTCATCTAAGTACATAATGGGGCAATGACTAAAATAAAAACTCGAAATTTCATGGCAAACTACTAAAAGATTATTGTTAAGCTGCCACGAAAATCAGTAATCCAGCTTCTTCGGCACTTCCCAAGTAAAGCCAGGTCGTCCAAAATGCCCGTAGCAGCTGGTCTTTTGGTAAATTGGAGCGCGCAAGTTCAAATCCCTGAAAAGTGAAAATGACGTACAATTTATAAAATCGCTCTTTGAAAAACGTCAATAAACACTAAAATAATACGTTTGGTAGCAATAAGTATTTAGTGAATTTCTGAGAAGATTTCAACTTCTTATGAATATTAAATCTGACAACGATTAAATATCAGAAAAATCAGTCCTACATAAAATCTGAAAGTTTCTCACAAATGAAAATCTTTTAATATATGAAACTGTTTTAGAGAAATCGTAGAAAATTGTGCAAATGAAATTCAACTGAAATTGCGTTCAATTTGACAATTTAACAGTCATCCATAATTAAGTCCATACTACTCAAATTCCAGCAATAATTAACATACTTGACAATCCTGCCTGGTCTCAAGTCAAAATTCTTCTTGACGATTTCCAGCAAATCTTTAGGCGATTTCTTAGAGGTTCCATAGGAAAAGACGCAGATTGACAGAGGTTCAGCAATACCAATCGCATACGAGATCTAAGCGAGATGGCGACATTTAAGTAACTCAAATTTCCACAAGAATTTAAAATTAAGAACACCAACCTGAACTAGGCAGCGACGGCACACCCCATCCGCAACAAGTGATTTGGCGACCCATCTGGCAGCATAAGCAGCAGATCTGTCGACTTTGGTAAAATCTTTTCCCGAGAAGGCACCACCCCCGTGGGCACCCCAGCCCCCATATGTATCAACAATGATTTTGCGCCCTGTGAGGCCAGCATCGCCCTGAAATTCCAGAAAAATTTCACTTAGACAATGTTGTCAGATTCCCCAAAATCATGAAATCTTCCTTGAAACAAAGAAAATAGTTTTCCAGTGGATTTTGTACTGTACATATAAAATCGCTAATTTTAGCACAGTTTAACATATGGACTCTTCATTTTCTTTACAAAACTTAACACTTTAAGAGGATAAGTACATGCAGAATCAAATTATTTAAATATTCGATCTCATAGTACTGGAATATTTTCCAAGTATTGTTAAATTGCTTGGTGGAATATTTTAGTGTTTTATTAAACATATTATTGATTCAAGTAAGTCTAAATATATCACAAATAATTTCATCTTTTTCAAGGACTAATTACGTAATTCATGAAGAAAATGCAAAACTATGGGGCTGATTTTTCTTGAGCAAGAATAATTCGCATATCGGATAAACTAATATTACTTATTGGTGTATGAAGTTTTTGCTTGTATTTATTAAAAGCGTCCACCAGGGATGTAATTTTCAAGATTGCGGGATTACCTGTGGTCCACCGATAACAAAAGCTCCGCATGGATTGATGTGAATGATGGTCTTTTTATCGATGTACTTTTCTGGGATGACAACGTCGATAACTTTTTCCAGGATTTCTTGCCGCAGCTCGTTCAGTGAAATTTCTTCAGAATGCTGCACGGAAATGACGATGGTATGCACACGATTGGGAACACAGGCTCCATGGTCAAACGTGTACTCGCAAGTAACCTAAACACATAACATGTTAAAATTGCCGAAAACCTCAAACGTACGAGAAACAACAACAACACAAAGTTACGCTCGTATACCTGGGATTTGGAGTCTGGACGAGCCCACCAGAAAGTACCATCTCGTCGAAGCTCAGCCATTTTCTGATTCAGTCTGTGAGACAGCACAACAGTCAAAGGCATGCATTCTTCGGTTTCATCGGTTGCATAACCAAACATTATTCCCTAGAATAGTGAAAATTAAGTCAACACATGCCTAATATGACTGGTACAAGCACAGTACATTTGATGCTTTGAGTGCAGTACACATAGGATATCATTATGCCTTAAAACCTTTTGCAATTAGCTGACCCCAGAAACCAAGGCCATTTGCTTGCTAGCATATCTATTTTCGAGGCGCCTATTCAGGAAATGGCTTGAAAATTGAGACACTACACATTCAGGTTAGTTGACCCCAGAATTCCAAATGACAGATTGAGTTTAGTCCAGATATTGAAGGATTTTTTTATAAAACCAGGCTGATTTCCCCATAGTTCACCACTTCGCCAAGTCCACCTTTAAACATTACAATTTATCAGTAAAGCCTATTAAGACGTCACTGCCTGAAACATGAGTATCATATTTTTATGAAGACTTTGACAATATTGGCACGAGTATAGCCTTCGATTATCACATCGCAAATTAGGGCAACATTAGCCAATAAAGATTTAATTGACTGCCAAGGCGAATCGAGTGTCATATTTCACTCAAAAAATAAATTTGAAGATTTTCATTCCCCCGTTAACAACTTTGTAGCATATCCTTCCAGGGAACAATTTTTTACCGCTAAAATTCTTTTCGAGAAAATCACCCCATACTATTTACCTGATCTCCTGCACCAATGTCGTCCTCGTTTCGATCAACATGCACTCCAGCGGCAATATCGGGGCTTTGCTGCTCCACAGCAATCAACAGATTGCAGGTCTTGTAATCAAAACCTAGTTAAAGAAATGTGGCTATGAAGAAAGGGCAAAATTCTCCAACTGGAAACTTCAGACGAGAAATCGGCAATACCTTTGGTTGAATCGTCATAACCGATAGCTTTAACGGTTTCTCTGACCACTTTTTGATAGTCGACCACGGCACGGGAAGTTATTTCTCCAGCAATCAATATCATACCAGTTTTGGTAACGGTTTCTGATTCAAAGACATTGCCTGCATTAAGCACTGTTCCTAAGTCACATAACTGATTTTTATCAAGAAATCAAATTACCACAGGCCACTTTTGCATTAGGATCTTGCTTGAGATGGGCGTCCAAAATTGCATCACTGATCTGATCACACATTTTATCTGCCAAGAAATAAAAACAATTGTTTTAATATGGTTAAACCTAACTGGGACACAAATTACAGGTCTACAACTTAAGATAGCTAGGTCTACCAGTCTCTGCCATTTTTGATTAACAATATGCCTACGCAATTACTCCTGCAATGTTTCAGGAGAGATTCTGACCCTTAATTTCAACATTAATTGTTATGCTGACAACGAACTTCTCGATAGAATTACTTAATGTAATGACATCAGCTACTGCATCTTGAATAGGTGCTATCACTGGCCAATCCTCGTGCAACAGGATGCCAGCTGCACATTTTAATATCGACAATAAACATGCGTCAGGTCTGTGTACGAGGGATTGTACCTAAATCACAGCTTTACGCGCAATCACGTACAACAAACTGCTTTTTAATCGTTTAATATTACAGGTGTTTGGTGTCGCAAGCCCACATTGTTAATTTTGTATCCTTTCCGCATTTTCAAAGCAAACGAGCTGAACATAGCAACTAATCTCTGCACTATACAACAATTCTGAACTACAAACGCGAGCTTATCATCGTAGTTGCCATGGCATCAAGCCCAGTCATGTTACCAGCCAATTAATTTTCACTAGTAACACCTAGTGCTGACACGCTTCACAATGCAAGTAATGCATGGATTCGTAATGCCTCGCATATCTTGCAACTGCACAATATGACTGCATTCATAAGCATATACGTGTCCCAAGGCTAAAGTATACAGGAAGGTCGTCAAGCAAAATCGATGCCAGAGAATTGACAAGGGCAAAGACGCATCACACCGTACCAGTTTTATAAGACTGACACAATCATCAAAATTACATAAATTGGCACATCTATAGGAATTCTGCAGTGAATCTCAAGTAACCATGTGAACTATCAATTGTGTCATTCCCTAAGTCATCGACCTGTGTAAATCCTGGTAGGAGAAAAAACTAACTGGATCTCATTTTACTTAAACTTAATTTGCCAGTTTTGAAACTGATGCCGATTTGCAGCACCGCTATTCTGGTAAAATCCAGTATAAAAACCAATCGTTTGCCAGAACAGCTCAAAATTTGACTAGATCCTATTGTCACCACACTGTATTTTATAAAACTGTTGCATGAATAGCAGGGAAATTGGCTCTACATCAATTTAGGTTTGTTGAACCAACAACTGCGCAACAACTCAAATATTAAATGCAAATATACCACATTCGTGATACCAATGCTATCACAATCGTTTTACTGATATTCACTAGTAAAGTGTTCCGTCTGGAATATTGCTATGTACGAGTGTATCAGCGACTAGCACGGTATGGGAAGGGTGAATTATTGAGAAATAACAGCTTAAATTGAAGTTAGTAGAGTAAAATTGATAATCGCCCTGAAATTGAATGCAATGTGTGAGCATTTTATGCTGGGAAAAGTGGAAGTTGCATCCAAGTAATCCATTCACAATACATAAAACGGATGAGAATGAAATAAAACACTCATTTAGCCTTGCATTTACGGAATCACTGCACAAAGTCATGCAGGTTTTGACTTGCATTTAGGTGGGTAACCACTCAATGACTCAAAATTATGCTCTATCAATTGCAGAAGCAGAGAATGTAATTGAAGCAAAAACAGCGTGATTATCAAATTATGCAAGGACATTTTTAAAAGCAGTACAGACACCTGGTTATACTTCAGTAACCATGATAACAAAATGTTGATTAGATCAGTAATCAATCTTATTACTTGATCGAACAGATGTGGGTATCGTATACAGCTGCAGACTTATCATGTTTCCGGAACCACATGTACTTTACAATTAAAGTAGTTTTAGTTATGGAAGATTCTGATATCCCATAACACAACTGTACAACAATAACTTGCTGCTTTTATCGAACCCTCCCTTTTTAAGAAAATGTAAACTTTAGATTCGATAGTGTTGTCCTAGTATCTCCGTGAGGTTGAGATACCAGTGCATTCTCACGTTTTTCACAAGAACAGCCAAATCTCAAGTTAGCCTTGCATTACATTTCCTTAATTTTCTTCATAAGGGAGGGTTGATAAAAGCCGCATGTTATTGGATATCAAAATCTTCCATAACTTGTGCCTTGTGCAGCTAAGTACCAAAGCCCTTTTGCATTTTTCGGAAATCTTTCAGAAAAATTTGTCAAACTTTCCAATTTGATATTCTGAAAATCTTCAGCAGTTTATCTTTTTGATCATGATCTGATGCTAAATTTATACAACCTTCCAAAGGGACTATCTGAAAATTTTTGACAATTCCCCTTTTCAGTCATGATCTGAGCTACATAACAATGTTGATGTCTGAAAAATTGGTCAAACTTTGCTGAAAATTTTCGCCAATTTTCATTTTTGTTGATGCTCTGATGCCAAATTCGTACAAATTTCCAATGGGAATATATGAACACCTGAACATTTTTTTCGACAATTTGCATTTTTGCTCATGATCTGATGCCAAATTCGTGCAAATTTCCAATGAGAATATTTCAACATTTTTTCATACACAAAATCTTCTAAAACTTGTGCCAAGGGCCCTTTCGCCCCTTTGCATTATAGGGAAATCATTTCGAAAAATTTGCAATACCATACTTTGGGCAATTTTTCTTTTCGGTCATGATCTGGCGGCAATTTCGCAGAACTGGTAATTTTTCCAGAAGCATGGCCAAAATTTCCAGTTCGCGTAACAAAAAAATTAATGCAATTCGGTTCTGCTGCCAAAAGCCCGAAAACGTGGCTTCATGGTCGTGTCCTTGAAATTAAAAAAAATGGAGCATCAATATTTCGGCAACTCGTGCACATTTAGCCAAATCCAGATGTGGGTATTGGCCATCAGGAAGATCATCCTGCACTGGCTCAATTCGGTAAATCCTGGCAGAACAGCCCATTGCATCAGCATTTGCAATTTTCGGAAAAACGCTGAAAAATGCCGGGGTGGCAACTGTCAGGATTGCATTTTTGAACTGGCAATGTTACCGCTGCGAAATCGTGAAACAAACAAAGGCGGCATGGCTGTTAGATCAATGTAAACAGCCACAGTTAACCATGCCGACCCCATCCAAACTGTGCAGAATCGACAAAATTTCACACTAAATAATTACCTGGATGCCCTTCTCCTACGGATTCCGAAGTGAAAAGAAATGAGGTTGAATCGCCGTCAGGGTCAACTTCGGCGAAATCCAAGTACTTGGACGAAGATTTCCCCTTTATCATGATGTGGTTGTGAGACATCGCCGCTTTGGGAGAGAGTTTAGCCACAATACTTCCCAGTCTAACTTCTAAAATGGAAAAGAGGCCTAGTCAGAGAAGAGATCGCTTTTATATTCACCCAAGTCACGTGAGCTACGCGCT
>JAQGAF010005293.1:0-12324 GCA_034687865.1 Kryphioiulus occultus | reverse complement strand
TTCCAATCCACTTATGGAACTCCGAGCCCACTCGGATCCATACTATTGGTCTTATTTCTTGCATGCTATCAGACGTTAAAATTCTCTTCCAAAAGACAGCCTTATTAAGCTTCAAGAAATTCAATTCTCTATTATTTTTAACCACCCAAGGGACTGTAGCAAAGTGGTCAACATATGGATCGAAACTTTACTGACACAATATTTTAATTCGGTGAACTACAGTACACTGTAGTATACATAAAGCCCTTACCAACCCAAAAAACGTCATTCCCATTCCACTTTAAAATTAAAATATTTTTATAAAAGTGTAAAAAATCAGATAGTATTTTTTATTTTTGTCATAATCATTGACGTATTTATAGTTACACAACATAGGTAAAAGTGAGTATTTTTTTGGTTAATGGATGATGATCATCTTAACGATTAGGAAAAAGTAATCTTCTCAACAAAAGATATACATTTCATTTTAATTTGGGTTAGTGTGATATAACAAAATTCACCTGGCCAGATCTGGATTTGAAATTTTTTTTGTTTGGTAAGTTATCATTTCCGATTTTTTATGAAACCATTTTTATTTTCAAAAGTGGGGTGGGAATGACGTTTTTTGTGTTGGTGAGGGCTTTTTGTATACTACTACCTACTGTACATGTACTATACTCACATTTTACAGTAATCATTAATTTTTTCTTGGAAAAAAATTAGTCAGTCCTTTGTCAACATATATTGGGAGATTGTCAACAGGTTTTACTGTAGATCAAAAATACAAGGGAATTTTTGATACTGAAAAATTAAAGGTTTAAATCGGAAATTCCCTGAGTTTTCCAGGCTCCACGTCAGCCATTTACTTCAATTAACCCGACGAGGAGCTGCTTGCAGTTATTCAAATGCAACACGAACTGCATGCGCAGTTGATTAAGATACGATTTTGCAATTTTTTTTAATTACCTCTCGTGTACACCGATATACCGTAGGAACGAAAAATCTGCACGATATCCCAATTATGTCTGTGGACGTTCTCAGTTTCTCATTATCCCAACCGCTCACGAAGTCATCGGAGCTGGACGCACTGCAGCACGAAAGCCACGCCAAACAGGCCGTTAATTTCGTCAAATTCAATTCGGGGATTAACGAGCCATTTAAAACAAGGTATAACTTTGTCGATAGCTACTGCTTCCCATTAAACCCTACTAAAAATATGTTCGCCATTATGAGGATTGCGATTGCAAAAGCTGTATGTGAAAAAAATAATGGTTGAGTCAAGTTTCTAATAAGTTAAAAACTAGACTTTATTTCGGTTTTAATTCTTTTTGTGCCTTAAAATGCCCGGTTAAATCCACACTATGTAATGTAGATTTTGTTTGCGCAACATGAGACAAGAAGACAGTTTTTTCCGAACGTAAGATGTATTTATAGCTGTGTGTTTTAGTGTGTTATTCACAAGTATTATACATGTACATGTACGTTAATCCACATTTGGGTTCTCACTTGATTTTTCTCACATTGTGGTCAAAATCATGGTGAATTTTAACCTGAATTTACGGTCGCCCTCCATCGCACCTCACCCCCACCCTCACCCCCTATTAATCACACGGTCAAAATTCGGTCGAATAAACGGTTCTCATTCAGTCAACGAGCTGCGACCCCTGCATAACGACTGACGCGAAAATCCCCATAAAAAAATCAATATTAATAAAAAGTTTTGAGTTATATTCGGGTCCGAGAATATAATGTCGTTCAAAAAGCATTCCTGCATGGACGTTTTGATGCCCTCTGGCCAACGGCTAAAACAACTATCTGAGAAAGAAGAGGGAATGAAACAAATAAAAAAAAAATCAAATAAAATCCTGTTTAAAAAACTACAGAAAAAAAGTTGAAAATGTGTACGAGTGTGATGACATCTTTCCCGCAGCGGCTCCTTACATACGGATTCCAGTTGATTGTAGTACATCATTCGGAAGCCAGTTTCCCACGAAACCGAAATTATTCTTGCAGGTAGTTGCTTGGGTTTTTTTTTTCTTGGCGTAGGCAGCAACTGTGGTACTCGTACAAGTCGCTTCCTAACGTAATATTTTATGGAGAAACTAAGTCGTGCAGGACGTTTGCGAGGATTAATCCTCCCTATAGCTCTTATAACTCTTGTAGCATGGCGTAGCAAACTCCTGATTTTTTATTGGAGTTCCCATCGCCAAAAGAGGGTTGTTTGGCACGATGGTCGAACATCTCGGTGCGTGTCAACTTTTTTATGTTAGGCCAATAAAATTTCGGGCTTTGCACACCACTTCCGGCATGGGCTATTGCTGACCGTGGAAATTTCTCCAGTTTGACCGAACCGATTTTCAACTGGCTGCAGTGTCAGCGTTTGTAATCAGATTATCACGACATCGAAGTGTTTTTGTTTTTTTTGTTGTTGTTAGTTTGCTGGGTGCGACCGGAAGACGTGGTCACTGAGGACAGAAGTGAAATTACGTGCATCAGCGTACCACAACGCTTCAGGGTATCCAAGGATTTCATATTCTCAAAAATCAAGGATTTGTCATTGTTTCTTCTGGTCACAAGGGCTCGATATAAATGTGACGAAGCAAGGTTCCCGCAGAACTTTTGAATCCTAGAAAACCTGGGAAAGTCAGATACGTTTATAACTAGATATTGTTTTTGAAAGAATTGCGGCACGTTTAGTCGTTAAAATGTATTTTTCGAACCTGGAAAAATTGGAATATGACCTGGAAACCCTGGAAAACTCAGGAAATTTCGCTTTGGTAGTAACCATGTGTATGATATTGGCCAAAATTTATCATTTATGATGTAATTTTTGTCACTCAATGATAATGTTATCATTTTGGGAGGAGGGGTTTGAAAATGATAATGAGTGCTGACACAGAGGGAGTGGGATGTGAAAATCACGACATTGTGGTGACAATACTTGCGTAATACTTGAACGTTCCCAATCCGCAATACATTATAAGTAACCCATAGACTGCGCTTGGTTACAATGCATATTGTAAGGAATTAAGGATTATGAAAGATGGACGATAATTTGCATATTATTTTTCCGGAAGAAAAAAAAACGCAACCCGCGCATGCTATAAGCATGCAGGTTCAGTGGTCTTCATCCGTGGGTTATTGATGACAACCTCGTAATAGCGTTCGGACCGGACTTGTTATACGTCGAAAACGACGTATAGAAAAAAAACTTTTAAAAGGCAAGGTTGCTGTGGCCACTCGTAAGAACACTAATCAAGCCGCAGGTGGCAAAATTTAATGTTTTCATATTTGTATACACGCCGCTCGCTCCCGGCACGCTCGCTTGACCCCTGACCCCGGCGCCATGGGATCCCCATAGAGCGGACGAGATATGGCGATCGCATACCTTACTTATATACGAAACGAATAGCTTTTAGCCCGTTTTCCTATTAATTTAACATCGTTTCAAATTTATGGCAATAGTCAGCCAAGCACGCACGCCTCCCTTTCTCTCTTTAAAAAAAAAATGGAAATATCGATGAGTTATTGTATACGTTTCGATGTACATTTTAAGCAGGCTATCGTGGAAGTCGAGGACCTCGTGTATCGACCGCCATGTTTTCTAACCATGTTTTTAATAACGGTAAAACGGCTTATTTCATGAGGTATAATGTCTACCCGAAGCTCTGATTGAAATTGTTTGGGCCGAAACATAATTACAAAAAAATTATGGCGAATTATAATTGGTAAACAATTGAAAATGTAATCAGTACACGTAATATTATTATAACGAATATTTTTGATATATTGTTAACAAGCAAGGAGGTTGAAAATGTCATCTCTGTGAAGACCTTGCAATGTTGTTCCTTTTTTTAAGATCTCCTATCTTATTAATTATCAGCAAGTCTTAAAACGAGGAAAAGTCAGGGAAGTTGAAAATATATCATCTCTTACAAATAATATAAGAATTGTATTTACATGTACAGTAGGTGTCCCATTTGCACATACTATATACACTACTTTTATTTACAGTATCATTTCTTGCAAACGGCATGTGAACTTTACAATTCATTTTGGTAATGAGAATTTTATTTACAATGTACGTGTCCCATACATGCAGTCAGTGAAGGAGAGGGGAGGGCGGGGAGCAACACGTACTGCACAACCATGCTTCAAGTACATTATAGTAAGGGGTTAATTTCCAATTTTCTACCGTAGAAAATGAATTACTGTAACCCACCACTACACGCGTTCAATTTGCGGGAATCGATCCCACTTTAGTGACTTAGTACCTCCCACTCGAATCGCTTGTTTTGTGTTTGGATTTTTCACACACTCCTGGCGGTGCTCAACATGGCGTCCTTCTGGTCCTTCGTCCCCCTAGGTCACCATGGGTTCATTTTAGTTCATTTTGGGCACCGCTTCGACAATGGACCTGAATGCGCGCCCCCTGGCCACCCGTCATCGCAACAATCGCACAATATGGTGAATATTCGTGCTCGTAAAATCCATATTTTTCCTTTTTAATATCGCGTTAAAAAGGTTTTTTCTTTCCCAACGCTCTATCTGCAACCCTGTTTGAAACTCCTGCTGGGTTCCCACCCGACAATGAGACCCGGTGGGGTCATTGTGTCCATTTTCGTGTCCCAAACATGACGACTGTAGGGGGCGTTGCTAGCGTGAAACAGTCGCCATTGTGAGGCAGTGACGACTTTATCGCCGCAACATATGGTGGAGACACGCGCTGCCACCAGGGGGCGGGGGCGCCATCTCGCTAATACAGTTGTCGTTAATTGTGGGAAGGAAAAGGCGGCGCTGGTGGTTTTAAATCACGACTGATTGAACAATTAATGGCCGGGGTTCGAAACCCCTCTGGGATGATTTTTTTTTTGCTTTTTCTTCTCGAGTTCCTACAACATATTCAATTTGGATACACGTACACATGTACACGTGCATTTGATTGTCTTATACGTGCATGGGAAAATTGCAACGAAAAAACACATGAAAATATGTCGGCCGGCAAATAGAGTTGCGTCGGGAAAATATGATTTAAATTAAGCAGTCAAAAGATCGACAGCTTGAAATATGGTGACGATAAATTGCGGGTTGCTCACCGATATATAACGCGTTGACTGCCAGCCTCCTCCTATGGCGCTGATGGCGCATACTGCATAATGTATTTCGTGTATTGTATACACTGGTTGGAAGTTGGAACCTGAAGAAGATGAAGAAATATGTGCTAAAATCGAGGGGAAAAAATACGTAAATAAAGAAGAAATTTATAGGCTCGAGCGCGTGCATTTTGGATGTGCGCTCGAAAAATGCGATAAAAAATTAATTTAAATATACGAGGGAGTCGACCCTGCGAAACACTGACATTTGTTACAACGTGGGTCGATTGTCTGCAGACCATTTTTTTTTCGTAAATTTTTTTCGGGGGTCAGTTCTGGGTATTTTTGCGAAATGAAAATTCACGGAGTCGCCGAATTGATTAGCATGTTTAGCGTTGGCGAGCTAAGCTTTGCATTTGTAAATTCTTGAACTTATAAATAAGTTTGAAGTCGAGATCGTGCTTGACGTGAGGACCAGCTAGAAACGAGAAATTGCTGGAAATTTGCGGGGCCACGCCCGAATTCGCCAGAATTTTATACTTGACGAAAATAATTCGGAATTTCCGAATATCTGATTTTGGTTTTTCCCGCAAATTTCACTCTTGCATGAAGACTTTGACATGGCATCGCTGGTAAAGTTAAAGTTGTCAGCATGCAGGTCGCGACACTTATATATATATATAGTGCAAACTAAGTATAGAATTCAGCGCTTGTTTTAGTTGTTTATGAACAACATGCAGGTTACTGATGGGTCAATCCAGTAATAGGCTTGTAATTCGAACCTGATGCAAAATTAAGCCAAAGTTAGGATCCCATCCCTTAATTTAGAGGATGCTATAGGATCCTTAATAAATAAAAAACATCAATTACATATTTGCAGTAAAACCTGTCTAAACTAAGCTTAGTTTCCTCTCTGAACTATTATTACGTGCACGCTGGTCTTGACGTGGGACCCATGTTAGATATGCATGAAATGCACAATGTACCGGGTTACCACAGAACGTAGGAATCCTGGAAAAACCTGGGACAGTTAGGGGATTTGAAACTGATTGAGAAACCTGAAAAAGCCAGGGAAATTTGTAAATTTATTGAAAAAGTCCTAACTTATAATTATAATTTCAATCCAGTAGGTATTTCGTACATGGATATCGATTATTATGACAGATTGGTTCCTTCTATTTGGCTTCATTATGACAAACAACGACATTTGGCAAATTAAAATGAATTCCGGGCGTCTGAGTATAATTAAAACTAAAAATCTTCCATGTTGTTACAAACTTACAATTCCTGTATTATACAAATTCAATAACTATTGTCCTAGTCAAAGGCAGTTTATTTTTACTTTATATTGGTCGATGGGTAAGCTTTAAAATTAGAGGAAAATAAATTTTTCAGGGAACCCTAAATGTGTTTTTGGCAGTCAGAAATGGTCAAATTTTGTTGTTTATACTCAAGACACACCAAAGAAAAAACGTGGTTACGTATAGGGCGACACCTACATATGATAAATATGCATATTTAATCTGGTTTTCCATTTCCATGTGACTTCTCACCTGCCTCGTTAACTTTTTTTCTGATGCATTTTATGAAGAAATGTCCAGCTTGTATACACGATATACAGCCTGTATACGGTCGAATGACTTTTCTATCTCGCCGATTTTTTTTCTGTCTCGAAAGCAGAAAAAGAGAGCAAAAAATGGCGATTTTTGCCCCAAAAGTGCTTGTTCGAAACGTCGTCCTCGAATTGCATGCAACTTGTTTGAGCTGCTTACGAGAGCGTGTAACCATTTCCCATTTTCATTCATCCGATTTACTTTTGCATAAACCGTTCAGCGATACAATAGCCTAGATAGATAGCCGCACACGTGTCTCTCTTTAATTCAACGGTGCCATGCATGGAGAAAAAAACGAGCGAAAGGTTTATCTAATCGTGATTTAATTACAATTTCAGTCAATCATGCCATGCTCGAGTATAATCATCCTTGTCACGAGTGACCATGGCCAAGAGACCGCGTTGAGAACGCTGGATAAGCGTCTTTGGGACATTATCCATATAGCAAATATCGAGATGCCATTACAATTTTGTAGCTTGTTTTTTTTCAAGTGTATTGTATATTAATTGAAATAGTTTGGATGCGATAACTGTCATCTCCTCTTATATTGGGGTCCCACAGCGATGAAACTTTCAACTTCTCTAAATAATATAGGTTTTAAAACAAATCTTCCTGCTTTCTACGTTTTAAAACAAATTCCCTGATCAACATGACCATTGAAAATAAATGCAAAAATATGGCATATGCCAATGTAAACAATGTCATATTATACTTAAATTGTAGATAGAACACAGCTTTTCAAAAGGAAACAACAAATTTAGATTAATTAGTTTTTTTTAAAATTGACAACTTATTATTAATGTCTCCATATAATTGTTTGCCATATCTTGATTTGGAGTGAACCAATAACTGGCTATTTAAAATGTGTTACTGAATTTCCCTGTCTTTATCAAAGTACAAGTTGTAAATCCATTTTCCCTGACAATTACAGGTTTTGCAGGTCTGGGAGAATCATATTAAGTTGAAGATAAAACTATGTTGAAATTCGTATATATACATGTACGTGTATATCAGTGTTTGTTGAATGTTGGATGTTACACCTATACATGTACATGTACGTGTATGTGTATAATTGAATGGTACTGTTACGCAGGATTTCGTGGAAACGTGTCCATTCCTCACAAAAGTAATTTTTCTTACCTGTTCTGAAAGTGATTGTTTGTGAATCATGAGCGAAAATATTGTCGAAAAACTTGTATTCAACATTATTGGTGCGTTAAACATCTACCAGTTCAACGGGGTGCAAATTCCGTGAATGGGTGTGAATGCATTCTTCGCAAGTTTACTAACTTCGTAGTCATTCGTGGAAAAAACATTTAACGAAATACGCGTACCTTTCATTATAAAACGCTTTTGATCATGATGCGACAATAAAGCCTTCCACTTTTAGGCAAGAGTTTCGCTCGAGGTTACAAACAAGTAACTATACACGAATGTGTTCACAGAATGGTTTTCAGCGGTGTTCTGTGTTTCCTATAGAAACCAGTTTCCCCAGACCTGGAAAATGCAGAGAAATTGGATCTACTGTGAAATAGTCAGGGAAATTCTATAAATTAATAATACATTTTACATAGCTAGTTATTGGTTAACACAAAAACCAAGGCACGGCAAGCAATTCCGCGGAAATTGTAATGATATTGACAATTTCATAAAAATATTTATCTAAATTTGCTGTTTCCATATGAAAATTTGTGTTCTATCTCCTATTTTAGATACATGAACATGTTTAACAAGCAATACATATTGCATTCCTTACAATTCTTTCCTTCCGATGGTTTGAAAACCTGAAAAAGTCAGGGAAGTTGAAAATTTAATCACATACATGTAGGCCCGGTTGCACTAACAAAAGTTATTCCATGGCATTAGGGAACCCTGATACACGTTCTCTCATAAGTTCGGTAATTTGAACTAAAACTCGGTTACGATGCTGGTGCCGCCTATCGGGGTCGAGCTGCGTTTTTTAAATATTTTTTCTCTTTTCATTTTTTCTTGCCCCCGAAATTTATCGCGACGGAGCATCGTAATGCGATCATGGCTCGTCAGCTTCATTGTTTCAAAAAAAAAATGAAAAAAAGTCCGCCGAATGGATGGATGACTTCGTGTGACAAGAGTCGCATTCCGGCAGCCATCAGAGACGAGGGTGTGGCGTCCCTCAGTCTGAGCGCCATATTCGTGCGGGACGGACACGACTCACCCCCCCGGGCCACTGGTCAGACCCAGGCCGTGGACCGACGCCGTGCACCTCTTTCGCTAAATTTCAAAATTTGCCCAGCACAAATCAATGCCTCATTTTTATTTATTTTGTCGAAATACTGTACGTAGATCCGTATCGAAACACAACAAAAAAAGCTGCTCGTAGAATTCGTCCGTTTTGTACTCGTTTTTATGCCTTATGCCAGCGCCATTTTTTCTTATTTTTTTCTCGAGAAAAATGTCTAATCGGCGACTTTTATAAGCGCGTTGGACGTTGGTGATGTCCGTTTGTTGGGAAAACGTTTGCGGGGATATGAAAACGCGTAAAAATGCATCAAAGGATACCGAAATTGAGCTCGGAAGGGCTGGGTGTATACGTGCGTGCGAAGAAACGACGGCACCGTCTTGTGCTGACCAGGATCGAAAATTCGAAATACATGGGAATTGCGGTAGAAGAGAAATAAATAAAACGAATTGACGTTTATTGTCTTCAAATCGAGATGTTAACTTAGCTGGCGGACAAACGTGCTCGCTTATAATGTACAAGTGGGTGTAAGGATCGAAAAAAACCCCAAAATAATCGAGTGGTCATCTCAGACATCGTCATGTCATGGGTTGCGATGGGTAGCTAGGTCGGGTACTGGTGATGGGTTCATCAAGATTGATCTTAGATTAAACATAGGATTGAACGATAAAGCATCTGCTAGGTGTCCGGAATAGGTGTATATGCAGGGTGATCTTAAAATCCTACCCTCATTACAACGTTTTGGAAAAAATCTATAGAACTAAAGTTTTTATTTCATGAATGATAAAGCATTTGCGAGGTGTTCGGAAAGTAAGAAAACCTTGCATATGCCAATTATTATGCTTTGGAATAGGTGTATGTGCAGGGTGATCGTAGTTTTTCCCTTATTACAAAAAATTAATTTAAAAAAAAAAACCTGGAGCAGCAAGGAGCAAATTTTTTAAAAAGGTATAGAAGGACGCCTATCAGTTTATTTCATGTATTTGGCTTACTGGGAGTGCCAGCAGGCGGCGCTGGTATCGGTAGAATCGAAGAGGACATCTCCTGGAAAACGCTCATTGCAAGATGGCCAGTGGTATCATGTGACCAAATCGCTTGTTATTTTAACTTCAGTTTTATTTTGAAATTGCGCTTTGGTATCACGATACACATTTATGATGATACATGTACACTGTTACCAGAAAAAACGAGCTTCTCCCTGACTAGATGCCATTTTCGATTCTAGCGGTATTAAACAGCGCCGCTTGCTGGCACACCATGTGAACGAAATATATGTAAATAAAACACTATGAGTTCGTCTAACCTTTGGGGCCGTGCAAATATTACGTAATGCACCAGGGGGTGGATGGGTCTTCGTTAAAGTGTTACGAACATTTACAGGGGGTCTGTGGGATTTTCTTCATGTGTTACGCAACATTTTTCAAGCACCAGGATATCTTGAAAATTCTACTGCAGTCTTGCAGCTATGGACAACAGCATTAGCGGATGTACAAAATCAACTATTCTGAGCTCTACAGTTAAGATTTGCAATGGATTGGGGATGTCTAAACCAAAACCATTGTCATCAGTAACATACTGCAGAATCAATAACAAATGGTGCACTAGGTTCTGTATAACCAACAAGTTACATGTAAAATCCACATCATAGCACCTTAGTGTTACGTAACACTAGGGGGTGGATAGTCTGCAAAGTGTTACAGAGGGTGGGTGGGTCTCTAAAAAGGGCAAAAATTGCGTTACGTAATATATGTACGGCCCCTTTTTCCAAAATTTGGTGTTTGTAACTCTGTTTTTAAAGAAATAATTTTTTTTTCGAGTGTGGGACTTTATGTTCACCCTGTACGCAGTATACTGATTTTATGATGTCACTAGAGTGGGAGGGCATACAGTATCGATTAAAATTATTTTTGCATTCGAGCTAGATACAAAGTTAAAGACGGGTGAACATATAGGACATCCGAGACAAGGGACATGAATAAATTTGTCTTTCACCACCTTTGAATTTTTTTTTCTTGGAAGAAGAGCCTTTTTGAAACTGGTGCTCTGTCGCATGTCCCATAAAGCTTCTGCTCACTACATGCGTGGAATAGGGTTTAAAAATGTCACCTTATACACTGTCATCGTGTTTCGGAAAAAGTGAAAAAATTCGATATTGTTGGCGAGGGCGGAAGTGCGATCGGCGCCAAAAATTCCAAATTTTTAAAAAGTTTTTGGAGGCGACGAAAGATCGTTTTTGGAGAGAAACAAACAACGGGCTGCGACATGTCGAGCACTAGACGCCATGTTTTTCAAAGTTTTTTTTTTTATAATTGTATTGTCTATAAAATTTACCCAGATTTTCTTTTTGGACATTCTGCAGTCCAGAGCAATAGGGGAACAAACATTCAGTGATTGTGAGTGAAATAATTTGACTTTCGCCATATATCGTTAACTTTACAAGCGTGTCAACCATAACCAGCTTATCTTATGCTAGAAATTTTAAGTCACTGTCAACGAATCGCAGATCCTGCCTCGTTGGACACCTTGAAAGCCAACTGCGACATCAGCCAAGTCAGTTTGGTCCCAAGGCGAAGTAATAAACCGATTATATCGGACACCTGCAGCCTTCCGATGCCAATGGACACTGCACGCATTGTTATAAATATTGACAGAAAGGAATGGAAGCCCCTTTGGTAATACGACCTACTGTACATGTATGCTGACGCGTGGGTCCCCAGGGTGTCCAACGTGATTGTGTTTTAATTTACTGCAAAAATTCCTGTAAAATTTCTTAAATTTCAAGAAATACGGGGACGGTGAAGCATTATGTCATCATCTTAGAGATGGGGTGGCCAAATAATGAAGAGGGGTAATCAATACTGAGTCGTTATTTTTTTAGACAAATTTGAATTGATATCCATCATTTCTTATATCAGTTGATGAAGGGGAGGAGAGGATGCTTACATTATGACGAATGTTCACAATTTTACAATGTTATCGTGCTTGAAGGTTGGCTTAACGGCATATTATTATAGCCTTTATTATTGCACTATTAAAATTTAAATTTGCAGATATTTTTGCGGTATGGCGCTGTTGGGATAATTCTTTCTGCTTTAATCCATTGTTGACACAACAGTATTTGAAGTCCGAGTTGAGTTACTGTTACTCCAGAGCCGTCTATCTGGCTGAAAGTACCATCAGCCAGAATTTCCCAGTTTTAACCGAAATTCACCATCATGTCATCCGCATATTTTGATGATTGGATGTTTTGATGACGGTCTGAGATGTGTCTCGATACACCGGAATTGTTTTCCTGACACCATCCCTGCGAGTACACTGTAGCCAGCAACATCATAGCAATTTTCGGTACTTACGTATTATCCTAGACTACCTCAAAATGCAGGGCTACGGAAGCTCACACCCTACACCCAGTAAAACACAT
>JAQGAF010005292.1:0-12326 GCA_034687865.1 Kryphioiulus occultus | reverse complement strand
TTGAAGTTCCATGACGGTAAGTCAGGAAAATGTTGACATTGGAGGCAGAGGCTATTGTCCAAGAAGTGTTGCAGTGGCACAGAAACAAAAAAAATATACTTGTAGTTAATTGTAGTATCGCAAATAGTTAATTTTACTTACATGTGACATTTTTATTTGATAAGTCAAGGAAATTAACCATATTTGGTCAGGGAAAGTCAGGGAAATTGATTTGAAAATTTTGGTATCAACCCTGTTAGTTAAGTTCAAATATACGTATGAATATGTTGTGCACATTTGGAGCAGAGTCTATTATGCATTATACCTTGCACTTTTTCCACAAAGTCTTAAACTGGGTGTCTACCAGTCAACGAAGTCATGGAAAAGTCATGAAATGAGATTGAGATCATGGAAGTCGTGGAAAAGTCATGAAATGAGATTCAGATCATGGAAGTCGTGGAAAAGTCATGAAATGAGATTCAGATCATGGAAGTCATGGAAAAGTCTTGAAATGAGATTCAGATCATGGAAGTCATGGAAAAGTCATGAAATGAGATTCAGATCATGGAAGTCGTGGAAAAGTCATGAAATGAGATGCAGATCATGGAAGTCATGGAAAAGTCATGAAATGAGATTCAGATCATGGAAGTCATGAACTTTACATCAGGGTCATGAAAAAGTCATAAAATGTACAACACGGCCATGGGATTTTTTGTATTTTCACTGAATCACAAAATAAAAATTTGGTTTTAAATTCTTCATTGGTCCCCATGTCGCCACAGCGGTAGATAATGTTTCTGAAAGTCGCTATGTGTTCATGGCATAAAACATGAACTATCCCATATTCTAATAGGCATGGAGCATTTTTTGAAGTCATGAAAAAGTCATGGAATTTGCAATGCCAAATCCAGTACACAATTAAAGGCTAACCATGGAATTAATGACACAATTTATAAGACAAACATTACAAATCGAGCATATTTTATAAACCCACATCCGCACTTACTTTCCCCCCAATTTTTTGTTTCCCCACTGGTCATTTTTTGGTGCAAATATGTAGCTCCCCCAAAACCCCATTTTTTGTTTTCTTTATTTTCTCCTTCCAAACGCCATCTCAACCCTGAAACTCGACGCTCATTTCCGTTTGGTGAATGAACTTCGAATCGCTTTGCGCATGCGCCCCGCTCCCGTTTTCCCCCATCGACTGCTCGAATTTCCCCTATGGGGGAGGCGCGTGTGTCGCGTGCGTTCGCCGCCATTGACGTCAGTCGAGAAAATGAGCTGTTTTTTCGCGAAAAAAAACAACGTGGATATTCAAGCAGTGCCCAGAGGAGCGATCGCGTCAACCTGAAATCGATGCCTGGGCTTCACGAAATGCCAACGCAGCCAATTAGGCTTGCTTTGCGTTCCGAATTCGAAGGTTCTAGAGGTTCTCGGGATCAGGTACATGTACATGTACATGATACACGTACAGGTACATGTACATGAAAAGTACACGTACTGTATTTCATTCCTTTCAGAAGTTCTTCGAGAAGGAAAGGGCATTGTAAAGCAATGAAGCCTAAAACTTGTCAGATTTTTGTCCCCAAAAGTTCCATTGAAGGCCTTGGCAGCTTTGAAGTCAGGCTAAAACCCTTGAAGTCCAGCACAATTCCTTAAGGGTGCAGTTTGTGAACAAGTCTAGACTTGCAGTGAGTTCACGAATTTCAACGCCGGACTTCAGTGCCTTCAGTGGGACTTCAATGATATCAAGAGACCCAATGAAGTCTCTTTGAAGTCTGAAGTTAGGCTAAAGTCCTTGAAGTCAAGCAAATTCCTTGAAGTCTGCAGTTTATGAACGAGTCTGGACTAGCAAAGACTTGCAGTAACTTCACTGACTACTATGACTTAATCATATTCACCTAACTTCCCAAGTTGTTACCATCACGGATTACGTGTACATGTACCGGTATTTGGGATTTAGCAATACTTTCCAAGATTTGAATGTTGAAGACTTGTGGGCGTTTAAGGGGCCTGAAGTGCTTTCTACCTTTTGTTAAAACGTCAACTTACAAACTAAATGACTTCAGTGGGACTTGAATGACTTCAGATGGCACTTGAATGACTTCAGATGGCACTTTAATGACTTCAATGACTTGAAAGACTTCAATGACTTGAATGACTTCAAATGGCACTTGAATGACTTCAGATGGCACTTGAATGACTTCAGATGGCACTTGAATGACTTCAGATGGCACTTCAATGACTTCAAATGGCACTTGAATGACTTCAAATGGCACTTGAATGACTTCAGATGGCACTTGAATGACTTCAAATGGCATTTGAGTGACTTCCACCACGTATTACATGTACATATGTAGGCGATTTAACAAGACTTTCCAAGATTTGAGCGACGCAAGTTTTGATGCAGACGTGTCATGGCACGTTTGACCAAAAAACAGGAAATGTTGGTGTTTGCAAACTTACACGTTTGCTGACTGCCTGATTGATCATCACACAGAATCATCCTTCAATTTAGGAACTGTTTTGGGAAGACGAAACCAGTCCTCCCTCCCAAGGGCCAGTGCTAGCCTTTCGTTGAACTCTGCAGGGGCAAGGTTGGGAACACCCACCCTTGTTGACCCCCACAGCGGTCCAAAATTCTAAATTGACTCTCAGGGGCCATTGTTGACTTAGCACGCCATACCCCACGTGACTGATTTTCACTTTCACGCTTTTCGAGCTCCATCTATTTTTGTGGAAATTTCGGATCGGCATTGACCGAAAAACCCATCTCTTCCAAAATAAACGCAGTTTCTTTGATTGCGGTGCAGCGTGGGCAGCTTTTTGTTTTGGAAGTTGAGAAGGTCAGGATGACGTAATTTGAATGTGCAGAGTACGCGTCATTTCCACATGAAACAGTCGCCAACACGACGTAAAGTCCCCGCCACTTGGTGGTAGGCTAATGTTTTATTTCGTTAAATGATTTTTGGAAATTTCGTAGTAAATACGAAATTTTAGAGGCACCAAATCGATCTGCTAAGGATGACGCCGTCTTGGAAATCGCGTTTGTTGTAGTCAGCTATGGCACAGGCAGCGGTTTTTCTTTATTCCAGTTTTTTTACTATTGTTATCAATTTTTGTTTATTGGTCGCCAGTAATCTTGATAGGATTTCTGACTTCACATTTTTCACGACCCAATTTCGGGTTTCTGAATTGCTCGAGTAAGGGGACGCCATACTGGAATTCTTAATTTTGATTGTCTGTTTAATCATATATCGATAATGATCGCGTGCTGGGTAATAATGATGGATACATTGATGGGTATCCGAATAATTCACTGTCAGTATTGAAATATTGACATTAATAGTAACCGTGCAAGAGTATTTTTCAGTCATAGATTATCTCAATGTACTTCGCATAACGAGGTACAGACCATTTTTCATTAGGATACGGCATATTTAGAGCAGTTATTTAACCTGTCAATTTCACTATTAATTCTTCCATCTCTTCTCCTATATGGAATTTGCAACATGGCCAAGACATTTTTCGGCTTTTCATTGATTCATAAAAGAGACTTAGCGTTTTATTCGTCGAAAACGCACCACGAAAACGTTTCGTGTGGTGGGTTTTTTCCGCACGAAAGAGAAATGAGTAGATATGTCCCTATACAGGATGGCACTAATACATAAGGATAAAGTGAAGTTAATCCCTAGCTGGTCTGGCATCACAGAGTTTTCGTTTGAGAATTCGGAGCGTTCGAATAAAACCGATTTAGTCGTAGACCGAAAGGAGTTTTCGCCGAAAACTACGGAACAAATGGCGGCTATGACGTAAAGTAAACAAGTTTTCGGCGAAGTCCCTAAAATATAAATTTTGGATTTAATTTATTCATTTGTCACCTATTTCCGCAAAAGTTTTCGCCTACGGCGTGTTTTTGATCAATAATCATGTCGCCACAATGGTACAATATTGGTGACATAAAACTTGAACGGCCTTATATGCTAATAATCCTGACTCCTCACTCCTCAAAGTTTCACAAAATAATTCACTTTAACCAGAAATTTTCATCATATCAGTTATTTAAATTGTCAATTTCACTCTCTCCATCTCTTCATGCTTGTGCTGATCATTAACCTGATTTGTTGAATTTCCCTTGCTTTTAAAAAATAATCGACTTTTCCCTGTCTAACTTTACCATGTCCTTCCAATTTCCAACCCAATTCCATGTCTGGGTAAACCCAGCCATCATTTTCACCCCCTCATCTTCCACAATCTTGCCCAGAGCCCCAAGATGGCCGCGTCAGCCTCCCAGAAGCTCGTTGCCCGGACTGCGTGCGTTTCGTGGTCGGCTCAGTCGCTGCTCTTGTCGGGCGAGTGCATTGGCGTTGACGCGGGGTGGTGCGGTGGCGCTGACGTCAGTCCGCTGGGGGGCGCTGCGCTCGGTGGGCCCGGGAGGGGAGGATCCGTCCCCGTATTTAGAGGTCTGTCACAGCTGAGTCGAGGTAGGTTGCTATTTTTGGTCCGGATTCCTATTTTCAGATGCTGCGTTTTCCTGCGCTTTCGATCGGTTTTAAATAAGCTCTTTTGGGGTGAGTGAAACGCCGTCGTGCTATTAGCATCTACCTGTGCCGTCTGTGCCTGTGTGTGTCTGTGTGCCCGTGCCCGCGATGATCCCGACCTCAGCTTCTGCCTGCCGTAGGGCCTCGGTGCGGATGCGGCGAGGGAAAGTGAAGCCGAAACCGACACCGCGCTTCTCCCCGAGCATCCTTCTGGCTGACGAATTTCGGAACGCGATGCACCTGTCGCTCGGATTTCCACGTACGTCACCACGTGACCCCGAAAAGGTCACGCGTTAGGTCACTGTGCGATGTGGATGCGTCAGCAACGGAAATGGGCCCATTTGAGTGGAGAACTGAGTGAAATTAAGTCAACATCCAAACCTGTATCCGATTTCGTACATGTATGTGTAGCGTGCTGGAGTTTAATCTCGTGAGTTGAAACTGAGCTTAGAACGTGCCATAACCTTCTGAGAAAGGGTCTGAGAGCGCAAGTTGCAATCGAGAAAACCTTGTGGTGCTTGGTGAAGAAAAGATTCTATAGTTGAAAACTAGCATGTGGACTATAAACTGAGAGCGGAGAACGAAAGTACAATCGAGAGAAATTGTATCAGGTTTGATGGAGTGATGGAGTATGAGCTCTCGAGAGTTAACATTTGCACGTGGATAAGTGATTGAGAGCCGATAGCGAAAGTTACAATCGAGAGAACCTGATTACTTTGACGGAGTGCTAGAGTGTAAGCTCTCGAGAGTTAACATTTGCACGTGGACATTGGTTTGAGAGTCGAGAGCGAAATTTACTATCGAGAGAACCTAAATTCCATTAGCTCTGCCGGAGTAAAAGCTCTCGAGAGTTGAAACTAGCATGTATACAATAGACTGCGAGCAGAGAACGGAGTAAAACCTCTCGGAACTAGCATGTAGACAATAGACTGAGAGCAGAGAACGAAAGTTACTCTCGAGAGAACCTGTATCCGGTTTGATGGAGTGCTGGAGTATAAGCTCTCGAAGCTCATTTGCACGTGTTTCAGAGACGAGTGCGAAAGTTACAATCGAGAGAACCTGTATACCGTTCTATAAGGTTTGGTGGCGTAAAAGCTCTCGAGAGTTGAAATTATAACGCTTGGATACTGGCCTGAGAGTGCTGTCTTGAGAGTAAGCGGCTCTCACGTGGGACCTTCTTCGTGTGCCTGAGAACGTCACTATCACCATTCTAAAGTGTTTCGAATAGTTGAGAGTGCTCTCAGATGACTCTTCAATAATTTCTTGTTAGCTAAGGGCTGGTATCCATTTGCGAGCAGAGATCAAAGCTCACAACCGAGAGAACTTGTATCATTGCGTGCTCGATTGAAATCTTTCGAGTGTTAAAACTTGCATGTGAACAAGGGACTGAGCGACTGTCTGAGTGTAAACAGTTCTCGGGTGGACGCTCAGATAGTCACTATCGCAATTCTAACCTGTTTGGATAGTTGAGAGTGTAGTCAGACGACTCTTCAGGTCTGGTGTCCTTTGAGAGCAAACAGCATAAGTCACCATCGAGAGAACACACATAGTGCGGACAGTACACGGTCATTGCAACTGTCAGTATTATTATACTGACAGTAAATTATTCACATGGAAACTCTGCACAAATGTTATTATTGCCAAATTCAACAAATGCTGACCGTAATACTGATCGTGCAATGGGTGCAATTGATGTTTCATTCTCTTTACTGACGATTATCCGAATTTTCGGATAACTTACTGTCAGTATTATAATAATGACATTAGCACTGAACGTGTAGTTTCCGCATTGCATTCAGATAATCGTCAGTACAGAATTGAGAATGAAAAATTAGTCCATCAGTAAGTCGCCCATTCACGATCAGTATTATTCTCCATATTTCTTGAAATTGGCACTATTATTGACTGTGGGAGGCTTGGTGAAGTAAAATGTCTCGAGAGTTGAACTCGGAAAAGTTTGAGAGTAAGCAGCTCTCAAGTGCGTAGGTCTGTTCGTGTGTCTCAGATAGTAAATCTCACAATTTTAACCTGTTTCAGATAGTCTAGAATACCATCAGTCTGATAGTATCAGTGGATAGTATCAAACAATCAATCAATCTCATCAAAAATCAAATGGACACGATTCTGAGAGTTTATATCGAGATTTGACTCTCACGTTAAGTGGACAGACGTTCTGAGATTTTCAAGATTCTCAAGACGGTTGCTTTCGTTCTCTGCTCTCAAATGGACATAATTATCAGTCGGGTTGTGAGTAGATGTCATCTGGTTAACATCACCGAACCCAATCACGTGAATCAGGTGAAAATCATTCCAATGATGTCACGTTTCTTCACTCTCAACGCGAAACTGCTGGAAATATACTTGAACTTTTCTTGATACTGGAAATTTTCAATTCAGTTTTGTGAAAAAAAATATTACAAATCACTCCCACGACACCCACAACCCGTTGTTTCCGACTGAAATTTTCAAAAAAAATTGCGCCTACGGCATTCCCTTGATTTTTAATATTACACAGTTAGAGAAATTTCGTACGAAATGTTTCCTTTTGACGTCATTTCCTGTGCTAAAAATGTGTTTTCGGCGAAATGTTAAGAAAACTACATATTTTTCGTGCGAAATGTGGATTCACACATAATAATCGAAAAAAAAACAGTGCGCATGCGTAGAAAACTTTGTGATCACGGCAATGGGGACTTTCGTAAAATAAATCCCTATTGACGATTACTCTTTGCCAATAGGGACTAATAGGGATATAGCAGAAGTATATGTATGGTCACACATCTTTATTACTGATTTGGGGTATTTTCGTACGAAATTTCCCTAACTGTTTTTACGAAATACGAAAAAGGGCATGTACTTACGAAATGGGATTTCGTTTTCGTTTTTTATTTTATTTCGTACGAAATTTCTCTGTCTATTACTATTTTTTAAGACACGAGCAAAACTCATCAGTTTGGATTTCATTTTAAAAATACACGTACTTAGGTAAATCAAGTGCTAAAATTTGATGGGCAGGTTCAATTCGCTGAACTAGGGTTGTATTAAAATTGTTGTCACTTCACGTTTTATTTCACATTTTAAACGATAAAAAATGGGTTCGATACTGCGGCCTAGCACGTATTTCGAAACATACGCGTGTTTGGTAAAAATTCATTCGAAATAGCGTAATTTGAGGCTCGAAAGCGCCCAGAAAAACGTATGTTCGAAACGAACGTGAGTTTGGTGTTGTCATCCGCGTTATCTCGTATTATAAACGTTCCTGTGTCAGTTACAACCTTTAATTTAACTTGGTATGAGCATCAATGTTGGGTTTTACTGAATACAAATTTTTTCGGTTTTTCCCGAAAAGACGTTGTTTTTTGTGACGCCTTATTCTAAATGGCTCATTCTGAAACTGATTGGACATTGGTCATTTGTAGCCCGTGACGCCATAGACTATACGTACACGTACATGTACCTTGTTTTTCTGGATCTCGTTTGGCGAGGCTTAGCAAAGCACCAGGCACGCGTGTGGCCTCGTGCTCACGTTAATGGCATTGTTTTCGAGTGACCCGTTGCCATGGCGACGGGCATCAGAAAACTTAATGAAGATTTATCGAGTTGAAATGATCATGAAATGGGTTTCTGGTTCGTGGGCGTGCAACATCTTGGCGGTTGTGGGGGGGTTGCCCTGGGTCACGACCTCATGACCCCGGTTTTATTGTTGGTCTGATTAACGCCATCTTTCGATGTACATTTATCTCTACAGGTAAATATTTGTAAAGTTCAATGCTATGGTCGATGCAGGAGGGTCCCCACTTTCTGAAGTCAGGGAATATCAGGGAAATGAAGTGTCAGGGAATTTGTCACAATTCATGAAATGTCAGGGAAATTGTGATAGTTTGCTATATTTAAGAGCAATTTAAAAAGCACATTTATGAATGGAATTGTGGGTAAAATCTGTGATAACTGGTCTAGTTGGGTTTGAAAAGTTACCTCAGCGTTCCCACAATTAATACTTTTCAATGTTTTTCATAGATACATGTAGTGTAACATTCATCATTTGTGATATTGAGGTTTTAAAAGTGTTGCTTTTGGCATTCACAAATTAGTGCTATTGGTATTTAAGACCTAGTTGTTGTTTTTCTTAAAAAATTCGCCTAAAGTCCGCAGAATTACAGTAATGTATTGTTGAAATACGTGAATTTTTTCAAAAAAAATTGTCCGTTATATTCACTTCACTGATAATTTCGCTACTAATTATTAAAATTCATTACTCGTGACCGAATCTTCGAAAATTTTCGCTAATGGCGTGTCAAAAGTTCGATTCAGGACTTGATAATTTCGTGTACCATTATCGTGGTCTAATATTGTGGATATTTCGTGTAAAATGTCAGGGAAATGACTGAATAATTCAGGGTGTCTACCGGTCATGGAAGCCATGAAATGAAATTCAGGTCATGGAAGTCATGGAAAAAGCATGAAATTTACATCAGGGTCATGGAAAAATCATGAAATTTTTTCCTTTCATTGGTTCGTAAAATAAATATTTGGGGTTAAAATTCATCAATTTGTTATCCAGTTTTGCCAAAACTGCGACTTTTTTTTGGCTAATTATAATCATGCCATCATTTTGGTAGAGAATGTTTCTGAAAATCGCTATTTATTTATGACATAAAACTTGAATGACCACATATTCTAATAAGCATGGACATTTTTTGAAGTCAAGAAAAAGTCTTGGAAAAGTCATGGAATTTGCAACATCAAACCAAGCAGACACCCTGATATTTCTCGAAATTTCTAATTCCGCAGAAATACAGTACTGCGTTGTTTTAAATACGTGGATTTAAAAAAAAATGCCATTATATTTCCTTCACTATTAATTTCGCTACTAATTATTAAAATTCATTACTCTTGATCTAAACCTTCCAAACTTTTCGTCAATGGCATATCAAAGTTAGATTCAGGGCAGGAAAATTCGTGTAAATTTCGTGAAATTTCGTGTAAAATGTCAGGGAAATGCGATTTGAGAATTTGAGTGTAAATCGTGCTATGGGACGATTTTTCCATCGATTTTGACGGAATCTTTTCTGTTTTCAGCCCTCCAGGAGTGATTTGAAGCACGGCCTGGGCTCGTATGCATCTCGCCAGTGGGAGGCAGCCATTTTTTTGTTGAGACACCCCAAGGTTTCAGCACGAGTAACTACGGGAAAGGCCTTTGCCCACGACCAAGACTGTCCGGCTTACAAAACGGGTCAGCCATTGCTCCAGCCATGGGACGCAAGAAAATTCAGATATCTCGAATTACGGACGAACGTAACCGACAGGTAAGAGCAACCTTTTTTAACTATTTTTTGGAAACTTGGGAATTGGGTCCAATGTTGATGGAATTGGAGATTAAACTCTACAGGTCCAGCAAAAGGGTCGTTGATGTTAATGTAAAAAACAAGTCGCATTCCGTGAAACTGTATTTCAGGGTTCCCACTTTCTGGAAAGTCAGGGAAGGTCAAGGAATTCGTACAAATACATCAAAATGTCAGGGAAGTTGAGATAGTTTTCATCAGGTAATTGATAAGGCATTTTTTTTTATAAATTTGGGATAAAATCCATCGTTTTTCTTATTTTTTTTGTAATTTTTATGAAAAATGTCAGGGAAATTACTGAAAAAATTTCAGGGAATGTCAGGGAAATCGACTTATGAATTTTAGTGGGAACACCGTGTAATTAGTACAAAAAGTGAACATGTTGTTTCGATCGGTATTTTTGAAAAAAAAAGTCATGAAATGATATTCAGGTCATGGAAAGCACGTGTTTTCATTAGGTCATGTCAGGGAAATTGAGATAGTTTTCATCAGGTAATTGATTATGCATTTTTTTTTATAAATTTGGGATAAAATCCATCGTTTTTCTTATTTTTTTTGTAATTTTTATGAAAAATGGCAGGGAAATTACTGAAAAAATTTCAGGGAATGTCAGGGAAATCGACTTACGAATTTTAGTGGGAACACCGTGTAATTCGTACAAAAAGTGAACATGTTGTTTCGATCGGTATTTTTGAAAAAAGGTCATGAAATGATATTCAGGTCATGGAAAGCACGTGTTTTCATTAGGTCATGTCAGGGAAATTGAAATAGTTTTCATTAGGTCATGTCAGGGAAATTGAGATAGTTTTCATCAGGTAATTGATTATGCATCATCTTTTTTAGAAATTTGGGATAAAATCCATCATTTTTATTATTTTGTTGTTGTTGTAATTTTCATGTTAAATGTCAAGGAAATCGACTTATGAATTTTAGTGGGAACCATGTATAAGTTTTACAAAAATGAACATGAGGTTTCGATCGGTATATTTTGTCATGGTCATGAAAAAGTCAAGAAACTTTCATCGGGGTCATGAAAAAAGTTATGGAATTTTACCTTTGATGGATTCATAAAATAAAAATTTGGGTTAAAATTCATTTGCCATCGTCTTTTTGCTATGACCTATGGCCTGTAATGACCGTTATAGCGAAAATTTTCACTGGGTGAAAGTTGTCGAACGAAGCTCAACATTACTTAAAATTGCCAGACAGCAGTTTGGGTCAGGGGTCACTGACAGCAGGGACAAGAGGTGTTGGGGAAGATCAAAAAGCAGGAGCGCCGCAGTCAGAACGATGCTCGAGAATGAACTTGAGATGGCGCTGTTTTCACTCTTCACGTCAACGATTGATTGATGATGGACGACGTGCGCCCCCTAGGGGAGGGGTCGGGGCAGGGGCGGGACCTTAACGTGCCATTCCTAAAGCCCCAAGTTTAATCATCCGATTGGCACTCGTGATAACCTTGGTTGACCTCGTTGCCTCATAGCCAATTTGTCAGGGGTTAGTTGGGGTCACACGCGAGTTTTGCCCCCAGTGTTACCCTATGGGTGAGATAGAACCCCACTGAAGGGTTTGAAACCCAGAGCGTTCCAGAACACCCTTCATAACCCCTCGAGATAACGATGGGTATGTGTGCCTGGTGTGGGGGATCTGCTCGGCCATATTGGTGCTCTTGATGAGACTTTCCAGGTTGGTTGGTTAATGGGTATTTGGGTGTGCGTAGCGACCTCTGGGGGAATTTATTCAACGAAATTGTCGAGAATTTCGCATTAGAACGTTTCCGAAATAAGGTAAAATCCGTTTTGGAATTTTTATTCTCAAAGGTCTTTCAGAAGTTTTATGGCGATTAACTGCGAAAAGTGTTTCAGAAACGAATTTCCAACGCGAAACTGTTGTACTCAAATATGTTCTGAAATTGTTTATAACAGTTTCACAATTACTGAAATATTTTTGGGAAGGCTAGTTCTCGTTAAGGTTTCGGAACAGTACCCTTTCAAACTAAAACTAAAAATAAAATTGATGAACAAATGCATGTATGTTCTTAAAACGTTTTAGAAGACCATCTCTTCAAAGTTTAGTTTGGAACCGACTAAAAAGTGCAAGGAAAATAATTTTTTAAGGTTAATGATGCTTTAAGCAACTTTTCGATGAGGTTCATAAAAGGTTCTTCTCCAAATCTAATTTGTTTCTTCTTCAAAACTTCAGTTGAGTTAATTCTTCATCCAAATTTAAGTTATGTTTCTTCTCCAAAATTAATTTGTTTCTTCACCAAAAGTTCAATTGTGTTTCTTCTTCATCCAAATCCAAGTTGTTTATTCTTCATCCAAATCCAAGTTGTTTCTTCTTCATCCAAATCTAAGTCGTTTCTTCTTCATCCAAATCTAAGTTGTGTTTCTTCTTCATCCAAATCTAAGTTGTGTTTCTTCTTCATCCAAATCTAAGTTGTGTTTCTTCTTCATCCAAATCT
>JAQGAF010005291.1:0-12326 GCA_034687865.1 Kryphioiulus occultus | reverse complement strand
CCCACATACAAATTTAACTTTCCCTCCAATAACCCTAATAGCATTGCCACTATATGACAGTATGATCGCCACTAGGCCGCAGTAGGTATTTCCTTTCTGTACCGCGCGTGTTTGTTCCTACGGTCTTCCGTACGAATGACCCCAGCCTCAGGAACCTCTACTGTAAGCTACGAACTAGAAAGTAGCTGAAGCGCTTTTACTACAATTTATGAAATTTGGCATTACAACAATCTGACTACGTTCTGCTCGTTCGCTGCTCATTCATTCATTTTGGTACCTTGATGACAAAGGTACAAATAAGTTATATTGTAAAGTAAGGTAGTCTGACTGTTAAATAGATTAGTAATTGACCCATTAAACTACAAGTAGGCCTATTTGAAACAGCCTATACCCTTAGAATAACCTGGAAAAGCGAACACGTTGGTTGTCGTAAAGGGAACACCTGGTAAGAATTGAAAGGATTTTTAAAATATTTGTGGAGCTGATTGCATCATCACATTATTTCTAAATTTTATGCTCTTTAAACTTAGGTCTTCGGAAAGTCAATTAAGGCACCAAAAAATGTCCATATTCTTCTCAAACACGATGAAATTTTCACTAGTTTCTACGCTCTATCGGCACTATAGGGGGTGTGCGGCCCTATCAGGGCTTATGTGCCTGGGGTTTTTTGTAGAATTATTCGAGATTTGCTTAATATTGAGTTATTGTTAATTGCAGAATTGGATAATTGCTGCTATTGGTGGCTGTTTGGAGTAAACGCCAAGAAAGTCTACAAGTGTTCAACTGGTTAAAAACAGAGTCGTCATTTGCAAAATCTGTTCAATCAAGAACCAAGGAACGGGAGAAGAGCCAGAGGTATGACGGCAGAGGGCTGAATTAATTTATTTTGTGTTATTTTATGTAGCCATTTGCGCCATTGCGAGGTCATGTGTGGTTTTGCAACCACCGTACATGAGTATTGCTGTTAAAACAATTAATCCATACTGTTTTGTTGATCCTTTGAAGTTTATCGGGAAGGTTGGGTTAGAGAAAAGTGTAGGGTAATGTAGTGTAGTTGTTGACTTTTTTGGTCATTATGGGTACATTTGTATCTTCCTAACTATTGACTCCTAGAAGTGTTTCATATCAAAGTCTCAGAAAATGCACATTCTCAGAAAACGTTTTCTAATTCTGTACAATGTGTTTCTAGGGCTCATTTCGTTGTAAATCTGAAATTATTCTGACACTGCCTACACAAGCAATGGAAAACCATATTACGGACCCGTCGATTGAAGATGCAGTAAGCGTTTTATGAAAATCTTGTTTTTGCATAATTTCTGAAAGTATGAAAGATGTTGTGCTCATCCAATTTTGCAAATAAATGAAACAATTTGATTAGGTAAATTGTTAATGAGATTTATTTGCCCAACCAAATAATAGATTTTTGTTGGTTTGGTTTAGGTAGTCGAAGTGACATTAGACGAAATACAAGCAGCTCAGGAATCATGGACAGCAGGGCGGGGCAATCTCCACGTTGCAAAACCCAGGAGCAAACCGATGTAAGACTTTCCTCTTTAGAAAATAATACCATTTCATTTGAGTGCAAGCCTTTGCGAGGAATGGTTTGTAATATTGGTTTATCTTAATAGATTACCTGTTTCCGGCGAGAAAAATTTCTTGATTACGAGTGCTCTTCCTTATGTGAACAATGTTCCTCATCTAGGAAATATAATCGGATGTGTATTAAGTGCTGATGTATTTGCTAGGTGATATTTACTTTTACAAAGTTAATCTTAGTGCTTTATCATTCAGTTTTAAAAGGCTCAATAGAATTACTTATATCAAATCGATATTTCGGAATTTTGATTTTATAGATATTGCCGCCTGCGAAATTACAATTCATTGTTTATATGCGGCACCGACGAGTATGGAACAGCAACAGAAACAAAGGCATTGGAGGAGGGTGTGACACCACAGGAAATTTGTGACAAATACCACAAACTCCATGTGGAGATTTATAATTGGTTTAATATATCTTTCGATTATTTTGGAAGAACGACAACTGAGTTGCAAACTGAGTAAGCAATTTGGTTTCAGTTTTTATGATTGGATTTCTGTTGACTGGTGAATAAAAAATACTTTTTATCCTATTTAGAATAGCGCAGGATATATTTTGGAAGTTGCATAAAGGAGGTCATTTGTTAGAAGATTCAATGGAGCAATTACTGTGTACTCAATGTTCAAGGTACTTCTTGCTTGGCATTTTTTACAAAAATTCTTTTTTAACTTACATTACTTTAAAAAAACTACCAGGTTTACTAATATCGTTTTAAATGTAAATAACCCAATTTTTAATTGATTTGTATTTGAATGAGTGTTCTATTACCTTAAGATTTTTAGCTGATCGGTTTGTGGAGGGGACCTGCCCATTTTGTGCATTTGATGATGCACGTGGCGACCAATGTGACAAGTGTGGCAAGTTAATTAATGCAATTGAATTGAAGTCACCCCGATGCAAAGTGTGTAAAGCTGAGCCTGTTAAAAAATCTTCGAAACATCTGTTTCTGGATTTGCCAAAGGTTAAAATCGTTTGAAAATATATTCCTTTGAATTTGGTCTATTTTATCCTTATACTGAACTGTTGTTATCACTTCTTCATAGCTAGAGGAAACTTTAGGGCTTTGGTTTGATGAAACTGTCAAGACAGGGCTCTGGTCACCCAGTGCAAGAGTTATCGGCCGTTCTTGGTTGAAAGATGGGTTAAAACCTCGTTGCATTACTCGAGACTTAAAGTGGGGTACCCCAGTTCCGCTAGAAGGCTACCAAGAAAAGGTACTGGTGCAGTTGCAAGTCTCATATTGAATAAATGGTTATTGTGAGTTTGCGAGCTATGTTTAAATTATTTCCAGGTTTTTTATGTATGGTACGATGCACCTATTGGATATTTATCAATAACGGCAAATTACACAGATCGTTGGGAGGATTGGTGGAAAAATCCACAAGAAGTTCAACTGTTCCATTTCATGGCAAAAGATAATGTTCCATTTCATGCGGTTATATTCCCTGCATGTCAGATTGGTGCCAATGATGGCTATACTAAAGTGAGCAACTTATTAGCTACAGGTAAGCTGTTAAAACTATTTTAGAATAACTTAAATTGAATAATACCTATAAACACGTAAAAGGTGGAAAGAAAGCCTTTTTTTTTTGGAAAAACCTACTTGAGCATTATTTTAACGTATATTTAAGCATATATTTAATATATTATTCAATTCTGACCTTTTGGTTTTTAGAATATCTTAATTATGAGGATGGCAAGTTCTCTAAGAGCCGTGGAGTGGGTGTGTTTGGCAATGACGCTCAAGACACAGGAATTCCTGCCGATATCTGGCGATTTTATTTACTTTACGTTCGACCTGAGACGCAGGACAGCTATTTCAGTTGGTCGGACTTAATGATTAAAAACAACTCCGAATTACTTAACAACTTAGGAAATTTTGTAAACCGGTTAGTCCAGTTAATGCGTTTTGTGAAACAAAGAACTGCGCAATGTTGTGTATCATTCCTGGGAATTTTATTGCTACAGATCACTGGTATTCCTAGCTAACAGCTTCAATGGAACTATTCCTGAAATGTGCTTGACCAAAGATGATCAGACGTTCGTTGCATTGGCTAACAGAGAGCTTCAAGCTTACACAAATTTATTGGATCAAGCCAAGTAATTATTGTTTCATTAATATTATTTTCTTTATGCTGTTGGTATAATCAAAAAATTTGATATTTATCAAGCACTCTTGGCTTAAGAAAAAGGGGCATTTGAACTCTTGAATAAAATTGGATCCTTTCGAGTGATTTAACCTGTTATATTTTAATGATTTCAGACTGCGAGATGCAATTCGTCATATCCTCAACATTTCTAGACATGGAAACCAGTACATTCAAAGTCAAAAACCGTGGCTCCTTGTGAAGGGTGGCTTGGAAGAAAGGTATCATTGTAACATATGGCTGAATAACTTACTGCATCGAACTCATGGTTTGATCAATGTATTGCTTTGTTCTTTGCCTACTAGAGCACGTGCTGGCACCATCATTGGTCTTTCTGTCAACGTAGCATGCTTATTGTCGATCCTTATTCAGCCATACATGCCGACTGTAAGTCAGACCATACAGAAACAGCTCAATATAGACGAATCTGTGAATGTACTCCCTGAGAAAATGGTCTGCTATTTGCCACACGGCCACCAAATTGGAAAAGTATAACTTCGGTTTTTTTTTCATATTTTCTTACTTGCCTATTGTAGCTGAGTTTTCAAATTTTTTCTTTGAAACATTGATGGTTTTCATTTTGGAGGGATTTTTAATTAGTCATAGACAGGATTGTCATCTGTCAAAAAGAACAAAATTATATTTGAATTGGTCATATTTAAAACTACTATCTAAATAGTCAGAATTAACTAAACTTTTTTAATGATACTTTATAGCCTGTTCCACTATTTCAAAAACTGGATGCGGTACAAATGGAAGCCTTTCGAAAGCGATTTGCTGGCAAGCAGGATTCGCGTGAGAATACACCGGCCACACATGTAACAGAGGTATGCATCATGTTATAAATATTGCATTTGAACTGGAAAGTGCATATTGTTTGTGCTAAAAAAAGGCTAATCATGACAATCGTTAAAATGAAGGTGAATGTAGAAAAGTCTGAAGCAGTGAAAGTTGAAGTTGACCCCAAACTAGTTGCCGAATTGACGTTGTCTGTGAGCAGTCAGGTCAGTGATAACTTGAAATGGATTTTCATGTAAAGGGGATTGAAATTCAATGCAATAATGCGTTTATTTGATTTTTTACATAATAGGCTGAAATGGTCAGAGATCTAAAACTAAAGAAAGCCGAAAAGTCTGAAATAGATAGGGAAGTTGCTAAATTATTGGAGCTAAAGTTGCATTTGTCAAATGCGAGCGGCGAGGAGCCAGTGAAAGCTGGAGGAGGAAAGGGTAAAAACAAAAAGAAATCCAAGAAGTGAGATTGTACATCCATTTAATGAAGGTAATAAAAGAAATAAAACAAATCAATGCATGTATATCAGTTGCTGTTGAAAACGTACAAAAACCATTCACAATTACACCATTCAATTTCATGGCACGGGTCACTAATCCTTAAAATCGCTCAAGATTAATTAAGGCTTATATCACACTAGTATTGGAACGTGACATTCAATGCAAAATTGCAATACGAGTCTATATTCATAATATACAAAGTTCATTTCTGATGTTCTTTGTGTCTCGCTCTAATGCTTAAGCTCAAAGCATTTTTACCACTGTACATATGCATTCCCATAATCGTTATCAGTTGTCTGGTGGTGTACTGCTGGTCCCGCTAGATGGTGTAGCACGACTACCGCTTGCCCTGAAGGAAACTGGAATCAAACCATCTTTTTCAAAATATTCGTGGTGAAGAGCCTCGTTTGCTGTGATGCGGCTCCCAGGATGAAACAACAGCATGCTCTTGAAAATTAATAAAAAAAATCATAAATGAAAAAAAAACCTAATCACCTGTGATCTTTTCATGCAAGTGCTTGGACAGCTCATTTAACCGTTTGACTTTCCTTTTATTGAAATTGAAGGTCAAAGGGTTTTTCTCCCACGATTTTCGTTTTGCTGCCAGTTTCAGTGCATTTCTAGCAGCGTTAACTAGACAACATTTGTTATCATCAGTCCAATTTCTAGTTTACTTGGGGGTCTGTCCATTGCAAAAAAAAATATGTCACATTTTCCCTTTTCAAAAACTGTCACATAATGGACAGCCCCTTTTGCAACATCCTTGTTTTGCACCAGGTCACCTCGCCCTATAATCTGATCATTATTGTTGAACTGTTAGGCCAACTGGACCCTTTTAAAAAGCACATTCAGGTGAGGAAACTTAAATTATTTTACCAAATAGTGTACTTTTCAAATATTTGTTAGAGTATCCTTGCATGAAGCATTTATATAAGTTATTTGTTATTTACTTGTAAAAGGCTTTTTCCATTGGCACAGATTTCTGGAACGACGTTCTCCAAAGGAACTGGTTGATTATTTCCTACAGAGCTAAATGGTATCGAAACATCTATCGGCCAGCATGCAGCATCTGGTGTCCCAATAACTCTGTGAAACATAAATGGACGAGTTGCACTTCAGGATAAAATCCAACTATAATGCTGTGGACAGCAGGTTTTTTGCCCATCAACAACAGCAGGAATTGAACACTTTAAGGTATGTCAAGTATACAGTATGCTTGCATCATAAGGGTACTTACTTAAATATTTCACATAGCTGTTCATTCTCAGACTGACCGCTAAACAAAGGTCTACGTAAAAAAACCGAATGAGTTTAGTCATTTATTGCTTTTGACTACAAACTGAAACCAAGTAATAAGCGTATCCAGAAGCGTGTTTAGCTTCCTTATTATTTTAGCCAGTTATACAAAGTAAGTCGTCATACTTACTTTCTCCTAAATAGTTCTGCAAATATACAGCCACAACTCCAAATATCGACAGGAGTTGCATAGTTGGCCCCCAGCAAAACCTCTGGCGACCTGTACCATAGGGTAACCACCTAAAGCAAGGGGTCATTAGATGTGAGACACTGGTGACAGTGGTCAGATTGGATGCCATGCACTTGCAGTTAAGTCTCAAAACTTTAGTTACCACGGACGTTAGCAGTAAGTGGGCATCGTAGATCCTTGCCAATCCAAAATCTGCGAGCTTCACTTTACCATCTTTCGTCACTAAGACATTTTGTGGTTTCAAATCTCTGTGAACGACCCGATTAGAGTGAAGGAAATCCACTCCTGACAGCATTTGAAACATCAAATCCTAACCGAGAAAGAAATACGTTGACGAAATACAAGGATTTGTAACATTCGAGATGCCCAGATATCTTGTATCATCCCTCACCTTGATGCGATCTGGCCCCAGACCAGGAGGTGGACATCGCTCAAGATAGGTGGCCATGTCCATGTCAACGTGCTCAAAGACCAACCAAAGCACCATTTGTAATTCTTGTTCCAAACGACGGCCATGGCATACATCGAGTAATCTGAAGAGACAAGCCCCAAAACATATGATCATTGACACTTGTTATTTCTTGGCGCCATCATGACATAGCAAGCGTTCGGGAATGATATCACACTTGTTGATATTACACCCTCCACCATGACCTATATCCCTTGTCATTGTTGTACTTATGACATTGGCAAATGAAACACTGAAATCATGGCATCAGTCTGGATGTTGAGAAAACGCGTCACGATACCCCTGTTAAAATTCTTTGATGGGAACCTACATGTAAAAAGTCTTTGTTTCCCATAGTGGGAGACAGAATTCAAAATGCTTATAGGGGCAATCCAAAAACAACACTGACTTCCCAGCCAATACAAGTTACCATTTCGTTGCTGTTATGAAAATCAAACTTTATTCAGAACTTCCTAGGCTAGAATCTAAGACTCCTCAGTGGCGTCCATGTAAGGGGCGATTGGTGACTTGGGCCCCCATCTCCTGGAGGTGGATTTCGACACCTAAGACAGACCCTTCATTCGCAGGGCCATAAGGGTGCTTGAAGTCCCTTTTAACCCCTATGCATGGGCTAGATGCCCTTTCTCTAGTATTCTTTTCTGACTGAATGCTGCGATTCCATGCCCTGGTCCCAGTTGTCGGTTCCAGGCAACGTTTCAGGCAGTATATTTGAAAGCCCAAGAAAGTCGATCGCTCCCAATCAGCCCTATTAATGATTTAGTGCGCTGGCGATAATGAGCAAAGCTCATTGGCCTTTATCGCTCTCTGGTATCGCGAGTGGGAGGATGAATATCGGCCAAATCGATACCAGCACTTCCTCATTTTTGGGATTCCTGGAATCCCTGCCGGCCAATATCCTCATAAAACCGGAACCGAGCGCAGAAGAAAGTGAACTTTGGGCAGTGAACCAGATACAGGCTGGGCCCCCTGAAGGCCCGCTTCCTGGCAAGCGCCGCTTGTTGCTAAGCCATTCAGAAGGGGAGGGCAGAAGAAGAAGCAGAAGCAGAAGAAGGTGGGCAAAGGCAAAGAGATCTGTTCTGCTTGACTAAAAGCGCTGCTGGGTCGTGAACTGCCCCTCGAATGCCTCGAATACCTTTGCAATCCCCCGAAAAACGTGCAAATACCTTCGGCTGGCCCAGTGGCTGCTTCAGCGCCATTTCTGGGGCAGCGGCAACCCCGAGAGAGAGATTGAGATTCCTCCGAGGAAGTGTGGGCTGGCTGCCTTAATTAGCGATGCATTTTTGTTGATTTACCCCGGGGGGATGGCACTCGTCCACGGGGCCGATCATTAGGTATGCCATGCAGGAAGGGGAGAGCGATTCTGAAAATTCGGTGGAATGTGGCCCGAAGATGCGGGAGACAGTTGTCCGAAAATGAATTAAGGAGAAAGAATGATACGAGTCAATGGGGCCATTGAGACATTCGTGCCTGTTCATTGCTGCCTGAATTGTCAACTCTTTAAAAATCTCCGAAATTACCCATAATCTAAATAAAAGGACCCTTGCGTGGTTGCCCTTGGACGCGTTTGTGCGAACAAGAGACGCTGTCCTTTGCCCATGGAGGAATCTCGTTGTTCTTCAGACCATGAAGAACGAAAAACCAAGGGGTAGCAACTCTTAAGAAGTGTGTACACCTGACTGCAGACTTCACTGACTAACTACATGTACATTGGGACTTGGAGGACTTAAGTGGGGCTGCTTCAAGGACCTTCTGATTTGAGTTGAAGGAAGCTTCACAGACTGCAAAGTAGGAAGAACTTAATGAAGTTCCACCAAGATCTTTAAAGTCTGTGAAGTCACTTAAGTCCATGAAAATCCTTTGGACTCGCCCGCTGTACCCCAGACTTCAGTGGAACGCCAACCAACACGTACACCTGACTTCACAAGTTGTCAAGCCCTCGCAAAAAACGCCCTACACCAATTGAACTTTCAAAGATAGCCCGAAAGAGTCGTGCATCCGCAACTTCCGGTTGAGGACATGGCAACAGAACCACCTCGGTCCCTGCAAAAACGCCTCGCATTGACTTTGGAGGGGTTGAGAATAGCAAATCTTTTTATGTGCAAATTTGGGAGGGTGTCGTGTCTTGTACCTGACAATGTTGGGATGCTCGTCGCGCCCCAAGTTCTTGAGCAGGGAAATTTCCCTGAGGGTGCTCATGGGGATGCCGTCCTCGGTCAGCGGAATGCGGACCTTCTTGAGGGCCACTATCTGTCCGTTGTTGGCCCTGTCCCTGGCCCGGTACACGGTGCCATAGGCTCCGGTCCCTATCAGTCCCAACTCTTCGTAGTTGTCCGCCGTGTTCTGGATGTTCTCCGACACGTTCGTAGCGTTTGCTCCAGGCGCCTGCTGCCCAGAAGATGATGTGCTGGGCATCGTTGCGGCCGGAGGGAGGGGGGTTCCTCACCCGCGCCACCAAATGCCGGACTTCGCTGCCGAGTGCTTCAGTCCAACACACCCATCCTGCAATTAACAAAAATAGTTTGGTTTTTTAGTCTTGTCAAACAGCATTCTTGTCGATCCTCCGCTTGACCGGCCATAGCCAGACAAGGGCAAACCGGAGAAATTAAACGTTTTATTACGATTGAACCCTTTCGAATGACTCGCTTGGAAGGGGGTTGGCGCCGGCCGCCATTTTTAGGTGGAATTTGGCAAATTTGGGAGACGGAAGGGCGATCAGCTGATAACGTTACTTGGTCGTTTCTGGTCAGCCGTTGCTTTCTGAGTAACCGTGCCAGCGGAAACCGACATGAACTTTTATAGTAATAATAGAATTTCATCTACGTGTGGTAATAATACATGTTCCAATCTACGTGTAGGAAGAAGATGTGTGACCTGCTGTCATCTCCATGACTTAAAGAGAGGGCATACCACTTGGGACAGACAGGACACCCATCCAAGTCACGTCAGTACCTTGATAGGGCAAATGGACAACGCGTAAGTTTCATGGCTTGCAGAGGCAATGGTAAGAAAAACTGAACGTTGTTTTTGAAGATTGGACATTTGTTGCCGATTTCTGAGCGTTGCCACCCTCCCAACAAATTCCAAGTAAATTGCATGCTCAAGTTCACTGGGCGGCTCAAAGCTGTATACATGTAGGCCTACTGTATGGCTCGTAAAAATTGAAGCATTGATGGAACACAACTCTTCCTAGTCAGGGTGCCTACCGGTCATGGAAGTCAATAAAAAAATCATGACATTTCAGAGTGTCTACTGGGTTTGGTATTACAAATTTCATGACTTTTCCAAGACTTCCATGATCTGAATTTTATTTCAGGTCTTCCATGACCGGTAGACACCCTGAATTTACATTCGAGTCTATGAAATTTTTGCCTTTTTGAATGCTTTACAAAATAAAAATTTTGCAAAACTGGCCAATGATAATGTCATCACTGTGATAGAGATTGTTTTTGAAAATCACAATTTTCTGAGATCGTAAAACTTGAACGGCCCCATATTCTGATGGGCATTGCCATTCTGTTGAAGTCATGAAAAAGCCATTGAAAAGCCATGGAATTTGCAGTACTACACCCATTAGACGGTTACCCTGCTAGAAGGCTTTAGAAAGTAGCTTCTTATACACTCTTAAAACTGATTTTCACCTATTTCTTCAACACCCCGAGTCTTCCGCCATGGCTTCCGGTCCACCTTTCTCCAGCTGTTGGTCCAAGAAAGGTTTCCCCCACAATAGTTAAAGTTGAATAAAGAGTTTCTGTGGGAAAGCTCGAAAGCCTTTGATTTCCCAGCACCAGTAGGTACCAACCTACTGGCCCAGTGTGTCACAGATCTACTTTAGATCACAGGCGCTGCAACACAGATTTTGGAACCTTGTGGTGGGTGGTCGCTGCGAGTGGGTGGTTACAATCGAGCCGAACTATTCAGCGCTGAAAAATGTGCGGGAGGCAAGTCACTATAGCTAGGCCATAGTGTGCGCCGGAGGAACATGATCGGAATGAGAGTGTGGGGCAGCAGCGTGATACATCCGAGTGAAATGTTGTCTTAATTCATCTGGGGGAATTCCTCCCACCACCGCCCCCTCACGTTCTCGCTAGGCCAGGCCTAACCTAACATGAATTCCACGTTAGTCATATTTGGCCTAGAGCTTTCCTGCCGCCTATTCACTATGAGCGTCTGGTGTGGCACATCCTGTCCTTCTGTTCTCGGCACGCTGATCCATACAGATATGTGCCGGTCAGGCAAGGTGAAACAACTCTTTGCATTGTTTTTCCTACGATAGCCATCGAAGAAAGGCTGTCATCGAGGTGGCCAAAGATTCTGGGTGATTTTTTTTTGTTAATTTCGACAAGGTCAAGGCTACGCCATTCTTAAGCGTGCATGTACACCTGTTCCACAGGCGGCGGAAGTGGACTGGAGAAAAGGGGTTGAGAAAAAGCACTAGCTGTCCGCTGATCCTGAGCTGTCATTCGACGCTGACCCATTCATTCTGTCAATGGATGGTGACGTTAATTGACGCATACAGACTATCAGTCCTGTTATGTCGCCTACTATACATGTACATGTACTAGTATATGAAAAATGCGCAATATCCCTGGACGCGGACGGAGTACGCCTTTAGGGGTTTTTAACTGCGATTCCAAGAGTAGTTTCTCGGCAATAAAACTGCAGAATTAGTAGATTTTAAATTGCTGCTCCGCGTAGTTTGACTTTCCTCAAACTATAATTTTTCATTGCGAATGACTGCAAATTTGATGCAGTGACAGGACCACATTTTATTTGTTTGCGGCGTTGCACTGAAGGTCACTTTGTGCCCAGATGGGATGATGGAGACGTGCACGACTGAATCCGGAAAGCGTAGTAACACAGGGTTCCCTTACAACTTTTTAGTTATTTCCCTGACTTTTTACATGACATGATTTTTGTAAAAAAAAAACAAATAAGTAAAATGATGTATTTTATCTCAATTTTATATGAAAGGTTATGACTAAGCACTTGGTTGATGCAAACTACCTTTCCTTAACTTACGGTTTACCAGAAAGTGGGAACCCTATATCGTGTTTTCTAAAGCCTCGTCCACACGTTTCTAGTATGAAATCATTTGAGGCCATATTCCTCCATTCCTGTGTTTCCTGAAACATGTGTTTCCCGGCTAGAAAAGTGGAAACGTTTTGAGAAAGTCTGTTTCCAGGAAACCATGGTGTGGACAAGGCTTTATAATCATCGCAACTAGTATTCGTGCATATATTACGTAACGCAATTTTTGCCCTTCTTAGAGACCCACCCCCTGTAACACACTATAACACTTTGCAGACTACCCACCCCCATTGTTACGTAACATAAT
>JAQGAF010005290.1:0-12334 GCA_034687865.1 Kryphioiulus occultus | reverse complement strand
ACGAACCGTAAGGAGAAGCCCACTTGCTTGTAGTGTCTATGCTAGTGCTAAGCAACAGTAGGGCATATACCGAAGTGTAGCCAAATTCATTTTTTATTGGCAGAAAGAGAATTTTGTTATATATACATGTAAAACGGCTTGAACATGTGTAATTTAGAAGCTTGTCATGAATTCCGATTTTATTTAGCTTTCAGCATATTTTTGAAATTGACACCAATTTAGCTGACATTGCAACCCACTGCTCGACTTTCAACTGTCCTACATTGTTCCATAAGTACATTATTTCAGTGTCCTGTCAGTTTGCGCCATCTTGTTAGCTGTTAGTTGCCCAGGACGAAGGATAGATGGCGTACATACGCAGCAATATTTTAAAAAAATGGGAAGATACATTATATGGCTATTTTCATATGACTATAATCTGTCATCTCACCTCGTTAAAAATATCTTTACCAGTAATATTCGTTAATGGCGAACATATTTGCTTAGTTTCAGAATTTTTGAATGAATAACCAAAACAAGAAAATAATTGGAAATGAAACAAATTGTTTCTTTCGTTTAAAAATGTATTATTTATCTCCAACAGCAAGTCCTAAAAATCGTCTGGGGTAACATCGTATAACAAAAAGTTAAATAAAGTATAAAACACTTTATTTTACAATTTTACCTTATAAAACAATCCTAAAATAGTTCTATATTTTACTTTAAAAAAGTCCTAAACACCCTAAATTTCAAAACTTGGAATTTGCTTGCCATCCTGAATTTTCCCAATAATTTTTGGATGTGTCAATAAATTTAAAGGGGAAAAATTCAAATTTGTAATATCCCAACAGCCTATAAACCCTATACCGAATTTATGACTGTGTCATCAAATTTCGTTTCTTTTCCATACAACAATTGCCAATACAGGAAGTATTAAATATTCGTAAAAATCAACTTCCAATATTCTACATGCACATACATGTATTTCAACTCTAGAAATTAACAAAAATAGGAAAATTCTTAACACAGCAGCTTTCGTTTTCATGTAAAACATGACATTTTTGATGGGGTTAACGGATTTGGACAGCACGCATATTTACTATATACAGTACATGTGTATAATGTATAGGCAATTTGTTCCATAGCAGTATTCTAAACTGCAAATCTCTTTATCTGGAATTTTTCTTGTTTTCATCAAAAAATGTCCACCTACTTAAGCAGACATTTAGGCATTATATTCCAAATTTGAAAATGTGAATAGTATAACGATCTGATAAGGCGCATGAATACATTTATAGAGCAAGCACGTTCCCCATTTTATGCTTGTCAGTGACAGCCTCAAGTTGAGTTGAAACCAACAGTAATTCAAAAATGAATCCATTCGTTAACCTTAATTCTGTCGAATTTTTGAGAAGGTGCAGTTTTTTTCTGTTTTCTTTTCATCCGAACAGGGTTAGTTGCTCCGGGGCAAAACAGAACACGTTATTTGTTACACGATTTTACCGCATTAGGTAAAAAATGGCGCCCCAGGCAAATGGAAAACGAGTTAAGGAGATCAGTAGTTATTACGAGGCGCGTATACCGAAATCAACGAATCCCTAACTGTGTTATTCACCAGCTGACCTTATAAATAGGCTAAATGGGATATTGTTTTGTTAGATTTTTTATGCGCTTTTAATTTTCTCCACTTTCAAAGAAGATCAAAGTTCGGTCTGGCGCATGCTTTCGAATGAGGTCGGCCATCTTGGAAACCTCGTTACCGCGACCTAGGCCTATTCATTATGGAGGAATTCGCGGTCGTTCCAATTTACCATACACTTGTCCAAAATTCCAAAACAAAAGCTGAACACACGCTCTAGGTCAGTGTTTTGCTCGTTGTCCCATAACGCTATGAACAAATTAATCACTGGAGTGACTGGACCATAACCATTACAAAAAATTGAAAGGTATTTTTAAAGTTGATAGTAGATTTTTGTATTTTTTGGTAGCAGAGACTTGTTTCAACAGGTATCAAATAAGTCTGATTTGGTGAAAAAATACCTATCATAGGTTTCAGAGGGATACCTTACAGTGTACAACATTTTGGAAACCTATGAAATACATAGGATATAATGGAAACATTTCAACAAACAATAATGAAACCTTACTGAAACCATCATCGGTATATTTTACAAGATTGTAAATTGTGCATGCCAATAATACAACATAAAAATACCTTGATACCCACTGGTTATTAGAAATGAACTAAAATTATACCTAAAATTTGTTTGTGGGAATAGAGACGTCAGCTGGCGTCCTCTAACGAGCGTTTCCTGGTAAATCAACCAATGACACTAAAATCCCAGGGGAAAAATTTTGCAAACTGCAGTTTTCATAAGTGAAGTTTGAAGTAAAGCTAATAAAACTGCAATTCGAAACCCCAGTTATGAAACCCTAAAGCTTAGTAGAACTGCTGTTTTATAAACACTAAAGTGTAGTAGAACTGCAGTTTTTTAAAGTAAACATAAAGTAAATGTGTAGTTTTTACGAAGATAAACTCCATTGTTCCAATTAAACAACAGAATTCATTGACTTTTACTGCACAAATACTGCACTTTTACAGCACAAATTCGACGCAAATACTGCAGTTTTACTGCACAAATACTGCGCTTTTATTGGACAGATACTGCACTTTTATTGGACAAGTACTGCACTTTTACATCACAAATTCGAAGCAAATACTGCATTTTACTACATAAATACTGACTTTCTCTGCACAAATACTGCGCTTTTATTGGCCAAATACTGCAGTTTTATTGGCCAAATACTGCAGTTTTATTGGCCAAATACTGCACTTTTACTACGAAAAACTACACTTTTGATTCATAAAACTGCAAAATTGCTTAAAAACATTACTTTCGTAATGCAGAATTGAAACTATTCGTCATTTTTATCCTCCAATGATTAGTCATCCATGATCAAGAGAAGTTTTCAAATTGCGGGAATTTTCTAATATGGATGACCAGCATATACATATGCCAATCATATTACATGTCCAGACATGACCAATTTGATAAGTTTGAATTAAAAAGTCAAAATCTCACATTAGATTTTCATTAAATAGAGGTATATGAATTTGAAATTTTTTCATGTGTGAAAAAACTAGTTTTCCACATGTAATATGGTTTTAGTCCTTGTTTGCATTTGCAAGTAATTGGAGAATTTTTAAAGAAAATTGCAAGTTTTTGCTATGAGCCGTTGACACCCATTATGATAATCTGAATAAATAATCAGAAATTGCACCCCAAAAAATTAACTAAAATTCACCTTCTATGTACAAAATAATTCTCTTAAAAATTACTGTAAATAATAACTGTAAAAGGGAAACATCATTAGTTATACTTGGTAAACTTTCTTTTATGCATGCTTAGAATTGCTAATTTATATCCATTAATATTTATTATTTCTAGAAATTGTCGTTGACTTTTCTAATCCTTGATACTCGGTATATTATTTGAAATTAATGCGTCGATGCCGAAAGTTGCACCAAACATTTCAGTAAAATTGTCATGAATACGGACATGGTAATTTTTTTTATAAAATACTTAAAGTAAATTGCAGCCTAAATTAAGTTCATAAATTCTCATTAACTTGAAGATTATGGCGGATGTTGATGCTGGTACCTGTCGTCCTTAATCTTAAATGAGCTACTTTGACATTAAAGTTAATGGTTATTAGAACTAATGAATACATGAATACATGACTAATGAGTACATTTTCTTCGTTCAATAAAAGACGAGGACTTACGGAACAATAGATTTGTAAAATCAAGAATTTATGTTAATGATTTGGAAGGCTATTTCTTAAATATTTCTTGCAAGTTTTAATTACATTAAAATTATTTCTAAACTCGAAAATATTGGAATCAAATGCATATTTGTAGGAAACTCACAAAATTTAAATTTTGTTATTTAATTGCTTATTTGGATGGCAAAATTACATGTTCTAAGGTGCAAGGACAGTTTTTCTTACATAACTCATTAAGAACGTTGCCATGTGGTGAAATATTATTCCATTTTCCCTACATTCCTACATGTTCGTCAGGATGAAAAACTTGATTTATTGCTAGAGGAAAATACTTTAAATTCTGTTTCTCAGAAACTTAGTTTTTATTCTTCAAAATGGTCCACTGTATTGCTTTTTTGTAACTTATAGCATTTCCTTAAAAAAGGTCGTGACCTATCATATTCAATGATTTTTATAAATAAACGACATTTTACAGCATGATTAGTAACTTGTACTTCTTAAAACAGTTCTCTCCCCATAAACAAATACTGTAAAAGTGTACAGAAAGTTAAGTAACGAGTAATTGCTAAGCAAACTTTGTGACGAAAATATGCTAAAGGCCATTATAATTGTGACTCAGTCAAAACATATTAGGAAATCCTAGTTGTTTTCTTACGTGTGCATGCATAAAGCTTTTAGTGTTTATTACACGTAACGAACAACAACAACATTTGCCATTCTGATTACGTCAAATTTTCATTGACCTCCAAGCAATTTCAAGGTTGATAAAGATGCAGTTATGGCTATCGTCTTGACGAAAACATTCTAATCAGCCAGGGAACGATTCCAAGTTTTCGTCATTTCTGATACATATATTTGCATTGGTTCGTCATACTACTCTGAGAATAAAAAACCTTAATCTATTTTCCACTATCCAGCAGCGAAAATTGGTAGCACGGTTGTAGAGGTTTGGAAACCACAACGTTACTAAAATTAATTTTATTGCAAATTACGAAAGTACAAGCTGTATTTCAGTTTTATTTTTCGTTGTTCTTGTCCAAGTTCCTAACTGTTATTTGAATAGTTATAAAGGAACATTACAGCATTACAAATTTGGAACATCCTAAGCCAAATGCCATCTTAGTTGAATCATGACAAAACCACAGGGTGATCTTAAGTGTCACCCTAATTACAAAACAAAAAAACTTATCAGATCTTGGGGAAAAACTACATGTAGAATGACTTCAGTTGTTCATTTCATGAATTTGGTTCACAGTGCTGGGTATGCTTCGGTATTGTCCCTGCTCCAGCAAAGACATTATGAAAAGTGGACTTTCCCTAATGGCTCCTAGGCTGGCAGTGATTGCCTGGCGGTCAGGGGCAGCTAAATCACACATTACATTGCAAGTTTACATATGGTTATGCCGGGTCAAACAATGAATAAAATCATGAATACATGTTCTAACTTTTCCCAACATCTTTTCCTTGCAACACTTAAGCTTTTTTTTATTAGTGTAATGAGGGAAAGCTATATAATTGCCTTGTATATTAGAAGAGTCTGAAAAAATGGAACATTTGAGCAAATATGAGTAAATTCTGTGAAATTGAATAAAAACGTATATCCTAACTTTTCCCAAAATCTGTTCCTTGTAACTTCATTCGTTTTTTTAATTTATTTTTGTATTGAGGGGAAAACTTTGATCACCCTTTATTAATAGAGCATGAAAATGTAAAATTGAGTAAATTCATTGAAATTCCAATTTTCATTATAACTATATGTCCAACAGAAAAATGTACTGTAGTACTTTGAAAATGATTGAGGCGTGTAGGAAACTGCAGTAAATTGTAGTTTTTGCACTCGTGCTACAGGTTCTGCAGTTAGTTTTTTGTTGATGTTGAAGTGGGACATTTCACAATTGCAATTTAACTGCAGTTTGACAACAAGACGACTGTAGTTCAAATACATAATTCAGTGTAGGGGGTCATAAAATTTCAAAATTTCTTTAGATTTGTGTGTCTGTCTGATTCAAGTAAAACTGTAACTGCAAACTGCAGTTTTATTACATCTACTGACTACAGAACTTCAGACTAGATTGCTTTTTTGCAAAACATTTTCTCTTAGGCCATCTCAGCGCCATCTATGAAGCATTTTGAGAAGCTGCTTCCCTTACAAAAAATTGAAAGGTATTTTAAAAGTTGCTAGTAGGTAGGTTTCAATTTTTTGTATTTCGTTTTTGGTATCAGAAACGTGTTTCAACAGGTATCAAATAAGTCTGATCGGGTGCAAAAATACCCACCATAGGTTCCAGGGGGATACTTTTCAGTGTACAACATTTTGGACACCTATGAAATGCATTGGATATAAATTAATCTTTTACAAACCAATAATGGAACATTAAAGAAGCTATCATGGGTTTCTTTTACAAGGTTGTAAATTGTGGATACCAATAATACACCATAAAAATAACCTGATACCTACTGGCTACTAAAAATTAACTAAAATTATAATTAAAATTGTTGTAAGGGTTTGCTTATTTTAGGGTTTAATAAGTTTTAGTAACATAAAATCCCCTGACTTTCCCAGGATTTCAAGGTCAAAAGCTGTATTTTCCCCTGACCTTAAGTTACTCCATCAACCAGTATAAAGTAAAAAAGACATGCCCTTTAACTTACAGTAAGTACACTAATGTTTTTAATCAATAAGGCCACTGACTATGACACTGACTCGCAATACATCAAAGTATTAATGCACTATTTTAACTTGGATTTTAAATTTCGAAATCGTGATAATGACGCCAAATACAACGAAGCCAGTATATGAACCCATATACTGAATGAAATACCTTCTTGAATGAAAATAATTAATAAAAAGTTGGGAAATCTCCTGACTTTTCGAAAAATTTTCAAAATATTCCTGACTCTCCCTTTTGCATGTAAAGGAAACCTTTCATCAACCAATAATACACCATGAAAACACCTTTATACCTACGGGATTCTAGAAATTAACTAACATTATACCTAACAATTTTAAGGATTCTATGCTGCAACAAAAGTGTGCAAATGTTCATAGTTTTGGATTTTTAAGTCCGAGACCTTGAAAAATTTAACAGGGCTTTTTCAAAAGCATCGACATTGTCCTTCAAATTCAAACTTGACCTTCACCATGTGACAATCCACTAAATGCCGTTTGGCACCGGTTAGAAACAATCATGGCGTTCACATGCAATTATTTCTAGTGTTGTTCAAACTTCCTCCTCTAATTTTCCTCTTATGAAATAGCACCTCTTTTGTCCCCATACAATTTGTTTTGCCACTATACTGACATTTGGAGTCGGTGAGTGACAAATCCCTTTCATGTCGAGGAAGTGGACGCCATTTTGTTATTCTGCCGCCAGTTCGTTTCCAGTCTAAACTTGTTAGGAACTCGTTAATTTCCAAAAACCTTTGTGGTTGAAGAGAAAAAATGATATTAATTAAAACGCAGGAACAGTGATGAAGAAATTTTAAAATATTATTTATTGGAGGAAGATGAGACATTGCCTGGCTTGATATAACTTAAAATTTCGCCAAAATAATGAATAGAATTTCATACTGACACCGCTTGAGAAAAAAGACGAAAAGCTTATAGTAAAAAGCGTTTTGTACGTGTACTGTATAATTGTATTCCCATTTTAAAGCTACATTAAGGGCGTTAGTTAGTGGGAAAACAGCGACATCTACAGATGGAAAGGAGAAACTTTTTACCAAAATCCACATTTTACTAAAATTCACTAGCTTTGGTTTAGTTTTTCAAAAATAATAAAAAAATCGCCTACGGAGTTTCCGCTAGCATCAATTGTTGGGATCCTTTAGAAAAAATAATATAAAAAATAATCCTGTTTTCCCTTCATTGTAAACATTTCTAAAAATATTCTTAGGCATAATCACAAAATCCACCAATTGTGACCTAGTTTTCCAAAAATTGTCACCTACAGCGTCCCCGCACTTAAATGTATGACTATGAATATTTATACAGAACACTAAGGAAAATACACCTCCCCATCACAAATTCTTTTTCTGGTAATATTTTTTTTATAAAATCGTTTTCAACCATTTTTCAAAAGCGTTTTTTATGAAAATTAGTGCATAATTGTACCTCGCATGTTTGAAACAATTTGATTTGTACGAAGAGCTATAAAAATATTAAATAAAAAAATAAAAAATTGGAAAATTTAGTCAAACATTGCATCACATCAATATTATAATAATGAATCGAGCACTTTTGAATACTTTCATACAATTATTTTTTTGTTTTAAATGCATGAAAATACTCGATGATTAAATTTTAAAGTTTTGTATTTTTTTTATTAAACAATAATGCATTTTATGACGTCCTTTTATGGTTGTTTGTAAATTTTTTTTCTAAATTGGATAGTAATATTGTAAATTTTATAAGCACATGACCTTATTAGTAAAGGCTATGCATTTTATTAGCATAAAATTTAGTTTTAAAATACAGATTTCTACGAACCTCGGTTTAATATGAATTTCTCCAAAAAAGTGAAAGCCACCATGCCCGAAAAATTTTCCGTTTGCTTTTCCGTGATCTTGAGAATTTCTCCTTTTTTTTCACACCGGCAGCATTAAATGTTGTCGAAACAGAAGCCTGCTTTCTAGCATGTCAATTAATTGCCAAGGTTAACGCATGATGCGTGTATGATGGATAAGCAACATTAAATTTCAACCATTTCCCCTCAGATTGCAAAGCATGCACCAACTCATCCAAATTTAATCCTTTCCAAGAAAAATTGTGTCAAAAATCCAACGCTGTTTTATCACCAAAAATCCCAGTGTTACTTTTCTAGCTTTTCACCCGGGAATTCCCCATGTTCCATGGAAAACTGGAAAAAGCGACTTCATTGTTTTTCAGAAAAATTAAAATAGATATGATCAGTAGCAATTGGCAACATGAGGCCTAATCAGCTTTTGAAATTAGTGTGATTGTCACTGTCATCCTGGTGGGGTTTTGCATGTCTGTTTACAATGCTGGCATCAAAGATACTCGCTATTTAGCATTCGAGCACACGGAAGTGACATATACTGCTTTTTGTGTAAAATTGTGAACAAGTATCGACATAAAACTTGATATTTTCTATGTTACACATGGTAAATATTCCATCAAATTCTACAAATGCAACCAGTAGGAAAGTTGTGGACTGTCCACAGCTGGCTTTTAGGCATCTACGATGCTATTTTCACATTTTTTGTAGAACATTTCGTGGTATATCAGTAAGTATGAGATATATCTTCCATTCCATCAAACTTAGCATTTCAGTTAAAATTAGCCATAGTGCAGTATTGCGATTTTGGAGTTTGATGAAATACCAAATTGCAGTTATTTTGCCAAGCACAGTTACAGTATATCCTCTAGAGACCCAAACATTTTTTTTGTTCAAACTGCATAATCTTTTGCATACATACAATTGAGACACACATAAAGATAACTGCTAAATTTTTTGTGAAATATTAAATATTTTCAGAATTACGGCCATGGCATTATAATGGACAGTGGGTCTCAACGGTAATAAAACATAGCAAATGTCCATTTGAATGGACGAGGGGTCTCTAGAGGATATCATATTCATGTACTATATCAACGAATATATCATATTCATGTACTATATCAACGTGTATATCACAATAAAATAATTCAAATACTGTAACTGCAGTTTAGTTTCGTTAAGTTAAACAACTACATGTACCAGAGTAGGTGTAACTGTATAGGCAAAAATTTTGGTCTTTATTTAATTCTCCAAAAAATTATGACAAATCAAATATATTTTTCACCATCTAGAGTGTGAGGTTTAGCCTACAATGGAATGGTTTTTTTAATGTTTAACTTTCCTCATTTATTTATTTAAAAAAATAACTGTCAAAAATCCAACATTCAACGGCTAGCGACTTATTCTACAGGTAAATGGTGGAAGTTAAATTTAGCAGGTATAATAATTTAATAAACCGTTAAATATGGACTAAAGTTTTGCATACTTGGCATAGTTAATAGCTGTTAATTGCATTGTTAATTCTGCAGTTACCTGCGCTAAAGCCACCGCACTGGGTAGAAAATTTGAACTTTTTTAGGTTATGGTCTATAGTCCCTGATAATACAATTGCCATTTTTGGGAAAGGGTGTGAAGACCTAACCATATCAGCCAAAGTCGTAGTTGGTGCATTTTTAAAAGGAACTTCATTTATTAGAACTTTAAATTTTCAGGTAGATAGGATTCACCAACGGGCTTCAATCAGAACTCACCGAGTCATACAGACTAAAACATGTTGAACAGGTTTGTTAATAAATCCTAATTTAATGAAGTCTACAAATATCGACAAAATACACGGAGAGCGAACTAAATATACTTGAAAACCACGTCCTTTTTCTCATTAACAGACTGCAGCTCTAGTTTGACGGGACACTTCAGGAAAGAGCTCAGCAGTTCTTCCGTATAGCCGATCAGAAAATATAGCTTGCGCACCAGAAGGGTCTGTTGAATCACTCCAGCAATGATGATGACGTTGTGCCGCCGCTTTATGATAACTTCAGAAACGAACAAACCATGCCACGTGCCGTACATAAACTTTCGAATGAAGATGTCGTCCGTGGCAGTTTCAGCTGCCCATAGGCCATCAAGTAAGTTCGCTACAGGGAAATAAAAAACAGGAAATCAGAAACGATTTGCTAATTCACTGCAATATCGATACAAATTTTGCATTAGACGTGTACATTGTGGGCGAAATTGATATTGGACATTTTTGCCATGGTTTATGGTTTGACGTGTTGCAAATAAAACGTAAACTATGGAAAAACTGGCCATTTGGATGGAATGCATCTCACCTGAGACTGCTTATGAGTGTCTTACTAGCGTGCCGAACAACTTACTCGTATTCCAAGAATTCCACGATTTTGTGTGTGCGAGCTTGTGAGGTCCATTGGCCATTTCGTAAGTCAATGGCCGATCTTTCTTGGGCGTCACCTTATAACGTCCAGCTTGTGCTTTTAGGCAAACTGCAGACGAATGAAGGCTTCTCCTCAAACAGCTGTTGACACACCAGGAATGCAGAGCATTCTGTAAATAATAAAATTGAACGATCATTAATTGCTTTATGTACGGAGTTGTGGCCTGCAAGTGACGGAACCAGTTTCTGCATGCAAAACGTTCCACTGCAACGCATCAAAGAACAGGAGTCTTATGGCTTTGATAATAACTGGAGTTAGAACTGTTGGAAACATCAGCATGGTTCTGGATTACTAATTTTTGGAGATTATGTCGCCTTTGTACCAGTGTTAGAACATTGTTGAGTACAAAATTAAGATAATTTACAGCAGTTCAAAATCACTAGTTTCCTACATTCACCACAGAATTCACCACAGAAAGAGAGATGAAGATTCATCTACACTTGAGTGCAAAAAAATCGACTCGCCTCCAAGAATCGAGTAAACATGTGCTGATCTCAGAAACCAAAAATCGGAAAAATGTGTTTTGCAGACAATTTATTCCTCCTTATAATTCGCCCAGTGTGAAAAGGATTTCTGCCGAGTTTCTCGGGAGAATAGTGTACAACTTGTGCGGCTACTTCTGGTGCAGCGCTGTGTTCATTTTATCGAGAAACCATTAATTAACAATATGCCTGGATGTGTGTTCATTAAGCTCTGATAATCAAATTGCATTCAGAAACAATTTTATAGCCACAGGGGTACAAGAATGCATATTTCATAAATAATGCAAATTTGGATTGCTCTAAGGATTTTATGCAATTAGGCGAATTGTAAAGAGGAATGAATTGTCTACTAAACGCATTTTTCCGATGGACTTCAGAGATATGTTTACCAAACAACAAACTATGTGACATAACCAAGATCACAAAGCACGTTTTATATTAAATAAAACAATTTTAAAACCACTTGCTCAAGTAGCCTACGTTGAATTTATTCATCTCCATGGATTATCCACAGGTTTACTATCCCTTTTGGAGCAGTCTCCCACGTAGGCCTACTGCAACGTTGTGAAATTCATGTGCTGGAACTTGCAGCATTCAAAAAACGTCAGGATACCAAAAGAATACTAGTATCTCTGCAGTATTCATTTTAACATGCAATTTGGCCAGTTCTTCACCTCACATAACCACATGTAGTGTAACATGGGTAATACTAGGTTCTTTTGATTCGAAATGCTCGAGCTGAATATTGACAACAAACGTGGTAAACCTTAGTTCCAAGCTTGAAATTTACCTGCATTGTTATCCTTTGAATCATTTTATGTCATTTATTTTACTTTTATACTTCACCAAAATGTTCATGAAGAAGACACCATACAATCCAAAAGTAACTTTGAGCAATGCTTAAACCGTTCGAAAAAAGTGATGCTGCTTTTAGTCCGAACTTTTTATTTTGGGTATTGCACTAACGAATCCATCCTGTATTTATTTACATTTATTTACCAGTAATAGCTCATTGATTAGAAGTGAGAATATTTGATAGGTCACATGATAAATGAACTGAAAAATCTCGTTTTTAAAGTTGAATAGCATGCATCCATTATCATTACGCACGAGA
>JAQGAF010005289.1:0-12336 GCA_034687865.1 Kryphioiulus occultus | reverse complement strand
GGTAGTAATTTTCTCTACACAAAAAAAATTCCGAAATTTTTTCATAGGAGATGTGGTTCGGCACCCCCCGAAATAAATTCCTGCGTACGGCACTGGCATCAGATCTGAGGAATACTGTGCGGCGTACAACGAATGTAATTTGTGTGAAATTTAATCAGGGTTTTATTGTAAATGACCAAACGTTTCATTTAATCTAAAATAACGATACGGATGTTGATTAAAATAAATAGTAAGAACCAAACGCCATAAACAAATTAAGGCAATCTGTTTGAAATTGCCCCACCTCACGATCCAATTACCAGGACGATATTTTCATTTGACGAGTTGCTCCCTGTTGTATTTTCGGACATTTTATTCCAATTTGCCAAATTGAATTCACTTGTACACACACGGCTTTCCCTCATCCGTGTATTTAGTAATTGCAAAACTGTTGCACGCATTATGACCAGACTACAGGGTGGTTCAAAAATTTAACCCCATGTTGGCTGGAGTCACGATATTAAATTCACATACATGTAATCCACTTTTATATTCCTGATAGAAAATGAGAATGTGATTATTCGAATATAGCGTCGAGCTTTTTTCTGAGATAGAAAATGGGAGATGCGAACCATCCAGCACTTATGGGCCACTGGAAAATTGAAATTTGCATTTTGGCAAAGACAAACATTAGATGTCTGACGCATTCAACCGAAAAAAAGGGGGTTTATAAACAACTCGAGATGAGTGAGGATTGATATTAAACAGCTTAGGCTTGATTTTTAGCACAGTAATGGGTGGGGAAAACTACAACGACTGTTGAAATTGTTAAACATTTTGATTTCATAAGTTGAGGCTCAAGGTGAACAGAGGAGGAAATTAATTTACACGTTAGGAACATTCAGAATCCTGGCTGCTTCAGTTTCAAAGAGTACAAGTTTTTGCATAATAACTGCATATCTTCATTCCTTTCGAAGAGTTGGCGCAATATACAGGGTGATCATTAAGTCCTAGCCTTATTACAACATTAATTTTAAAAAAAAACTTAGTTACAAAGACCAAATTTTAGAAAACTAGAGAAACGAGTGTATTTCATATATTTGGTTCAGTAATTACAGTGAAACTCCTCTAATGGGATAAAAACCCATATGTTTTAGGTGACAGTTCACGCTGACTAAATTGCTTTTTCAGTGGTCAACATGTATTTCCCACCAGCTTGGAGAGAACTGCTACATGTCGTCGAAAATTCTGTGTTCAAACAATTTGAAACTGTAGATCTCATACAGCATTTGTCAAAAACTTAACAAACTCTAACTGGGACACATTTAAAATGCATCATAGGTGCCCTACTTTTTTAATTACTTTTTGTAACCAGTGTAGGAATATGCATCGCCCTGTATATCAAGGAAGGAAATCTTTGCTCTTGTCGTCTTAATTCTTACTACCGCATCCATTGATATATCTCGACAAACTAATAAGTTTGCTCGATGCGGTTGGTAAACGTTAGCGTTGGAAGTAAAAATCTTCGATTTTCTGTACCCAACAACTGCTCATGGCGGATCTTAGATTTGCAAGGTTAAACTGAACCTGGTCCAAGATTCCTTAGTGGCTCGTGCTAATAACACAAATGATTTTTTATGGGATTCGGGGAGCAGAGAGGCAAAGCCGAAATTGTCTTCTTGGATAAATATTGCTTCGCTGCTTTTACGATATTGACAGTCCCGCGCCTTAAATATCATTTTTGGCGTGCTCGAGAAAATGCGCAGATTATCGGCTTATAAAAATCAGCATGCAAGGCGATGACGTAGATGGGGCGTTTCCAGAATGGCGCCCAAGGATACGCGGATGGATAAACCCCTGTTAACGGCGAACATGTATACATTGTACGTCACAAATATGGCCGACGTATCCCATAAACACCTCGATTCTGCTTCGAGTTAACTGCCAGCTGACGAAAGTGGTGCAATTCGCCGCTTTGTACCACTCGAAAAAATTGATTTTCTCTTAAACGTGCATTACGCATTCGCGTTTACTCGTCGTTTTTACAGCCGTCTTGGGAGGACGAGAGGAATGATCCTTTAATTAAAACTTTGGGACGAGCTCTTTGTGTATCTGTTATCATTTGGCTTTTGAATCGGATGCGTTTCGAAATGGTCCCTGCTTCAGCGTAGACACTATAAGAAAGCGGGCTTCTCCTAGTGGCTCGTAGGCTGGCTGGGATTGCCTGGCCGTTAGGGGCAGCTAAAATCAATTACATTGCTAGGCTAGGTTAAACACAAAAAGGCAAATAAATACAAAAGCATGAGTTGCGACAGCTAAGACAAATGTCCATCTGGTATGCTGGCAGGGTTCCCCCAGACTTGGAATACCTGGAAAAGTCAGGGAAAATCGATTTACTGTGAAAATCAGGGAAATTGAACAAATCAATAATAGATTTCGGATATCTAGTTATTGGATAGCACAAAAAATCAAGAGATGACCAGAAATTCTGTGAAAGAATTTAAAAATAAACAATCAACCACTATAGCAAGTAATAAAAATAGCATCCCTTGCATTGCAATTTCTCATTTTTACATTTTCAGTGGTCAGGGTGGTCAGGGAATATTTTTTAAATCCAGGGTTGAAATATAAATATTATTTGGAGCAGGCACTATACCTAAGTTTGTTCTTTAAGTCTTGGGTCTCACAATGTATGACGTTGGGGTTATTCCACATTGACTTAAGTGGATTTGTAAGTCGGCTAATATGGCTGCGAAATATTCTTCGAGTGTTTGGCAGATCCAGTCGTGCATTTGGCGTTATTGTACATCTAGACTCTTCTTCAAAATATCAATAAATGCACTCTGGCATATGCATGTTTACACAGTGTGTACCAAGGATCTTGAACATCGAACATCTACTTGATTTTAGCACTTTAGGCCTATCTCGCGGATGCAATACTCATAGTGATTTCTGTCTGATAAACCGGTGTTCGTAAATTATATACACTCCCTAAGCATTGCTAAATCCAATATGGGCAAAAATATTGGTGCCCCCAATGCAAAAACGAAAATGTCGAACATAAATCTGGTTTTGCATAGTGCTAGGTGCCCCTGATTCGGGGCAAACACTGCTAGCACCTCTGCAAGCAGTGCAGTTTGTTAACCTTAAAATCAGGGGGAATTCAGTTCACGCATACCTCGCATTACGGCCTAGATAGGTTCTTGGAAAGAAGGCCGTAAAACGAAATGCTGTATAACGAATCATATTTTAGCATGCAAACCCATGTTAATTCCAGAGGAATGGTTGGCGGCCTTTGCTGACCATATCACTGCTCAATTCAATGACAGCAGCTTTGGCAACAAAGTGTCGTTGAGCAGAAAGAAGATCAACCTGCATGCAATAAAAAATATTAAATGATAATCAGAAGCAGGTACAATATTTGTGTGCTCGTCTCACCGGACAATTTTCGATGCCATTCACAATTACAAATATGGCCATCTGTCCTTCAGTTCGTCGTTTATCTTCATTGATATGCCTGATAAGATCACAAATACAGAGTTAGCTATAAAGGCATGCTATAACTAAGTAGCACTGGATACTTAAATTACTGCCTTTTTAAATTACGTTGTTATTTCCTTGACATATTTCCTCGGATACCTGGGCCGCTACTGACCAATTTGTTCATGCAGCACAACTGGGTCAAATCCCATATTTCGCCAAATATTTTTGGATTAGCCGTTGGTCAAGCGAGGCTCCTACTTGTTTAGGATGCTACTAGGATGTGTGCGTTGGCGTTTCTTGAAGCTTTTGTCGGCGCTTTTCCTCCCCTAATGATTGATTTTCCCACTACATGTATTCTTCCGTATGCGCCAAAGTAGGCCTAATTTTCGTGTTCATCGATAGGGCTCGAGGCTATCAATGTTTATTTATTGGAGATTCGTGTACCGTGTATCCGAGTGCTATTTGGGACATGTTGCTAGTATACACACACCCACTTTGCCCATTGGTGGTGTTGTACAGGGTGATCGTGAAGTCCTTCCCTCATTGCAACATTAATTTTTACAAACTGTTAGTTAATGGACCAAATTTTGGAAAAACGAAGAACAGGATTTTTATTTCATGATTTTGGTTCACAGGGAATCCCTGAAGGCGGTTACAATGCTGTAACCGCTAGAATCTAATATGTGAGCCTCTATTTGAAAAAAAAGGAAAATCTGTGTTTTCTGGTACTATTATGACACTAAATCACCGATCAGTGTTAAAGCGCAGTTTTAAAATAAAATTGCATTCAAAAGAGATTTCCACGCTAGAAAATCACCCGAGGTTATTCGCAGTCGGTTCTCGCTTAGAAATCACTGTTAACACGGATTGGCAACTTGGTCACATGATACCAGTGACCATATTGTAGGGTTTCCAATGTATAGATGCCATATTCGAAGCTGACGATTGCAGCTTCTCCTGCTGTCACTCCCTATATGAATCAAACAATAATAGACTTTTTCCACATGGGGAATGGGCATACATCCTGTATGATGGTTGATTTATAACCCTAGTTCATAACTTGTTAAAATACTGTAGACATTTGATTAATCTAATTATTAAAGCTAAAATCCCAGCACACAAATTCACGTTAAAAAGAGTCTGCCGGGTTTACAGATTTAATATATCTCAAAAAGTAATTCCGATGAAGTGAAAAATCTTTATTCTTCTACCTTTTTTACAAAATTTGTTGCTTATAACAGTTTTTTTAATTATTTTTTTGTAATTAGGAAGGACTTTATGGTGGCCCTGTACAACTCGTGTTGATTCTCCGGCGTTGTACAGGGTGGCACAGAAGGATCGACCCAAAATGTGGATTTAAAGTGTACATTCAAGTTTCACTTAGCTTAACACTAAGCAAAACCCAAGTAGCACAAAAACAATTTTCAACGTTGGCTGTCAACTGCTTGTAGATGTTACTATGGGAAAGTTTTTGAACGTTGAAAACACGTTGAATTTTTGTTTGCAAATAACATTTATCCCACCAATTTAAGCGTATACATTTTTTGGTTTTGTAGCCGATAGTATGCCATTTATTGTAACTATTAAATTGCAAATTAGCCACTAAAATGGCATTTATTTATCATTCACCATGATACAATGGTATAATTGTGAAAAAACAAAGGTATTACAACGAAAAATAAAACAAACATCACACCACCTGTCCCATAAACCATTCAAAAATCCAACTAAAATTGTGCATGTTACCTTCAGCATAAATTTATTAAAATGTTTAATAAACGTTTATTATTGGTCCAGTTATAATTGTGTGTCAAACTTAAAAGTAATAATTATGAAATTAAATCAAACATTTACTCTTATTTTATTTTACCGAAATATTAATTAATTACTGAATATTCAAAATAAAACAGATCATGTTTATTACATGTGATTATACATGTATGTCACAAATTAACCAATAACCATCCCAGATCAATCATAAACCAGTAAACCAAAATTCACCGTTTATACAGGGTGGGGCAGAAGGCGCATCCCAAAACGTGCATTTAAATTGTACACTCCTTTTGTCATTCCTTCGCAGGAACGACACCCTGTACGTTGCCTCATTACTATTATTTTTAGCATTATTATTACGGTCGTTTGTAAGTTCACAGGCGCCAATTTGCGACGCTTTCCCATTTCTCCGCCTGATTGCGATTTCTTTGTCCTCCCCAGGTGGTGCTAGAGCCAGTTCATCGCACGCTAATCGCACATCCGGGCATTTCGGCGTCGCAGTTGGCATTTGGGTGGACAATTTCCTAGTCAAGAACAAGAAATGCCCGCCATGGATCATGGAAGTCATGCTTGAAGTCTACGTCGCCATTATCGTTTTTGGCCGCACCGAGTCGCCACTGTAGACTTCCCCGATCCAGGACGGATCGAGTGCCCCGGGGCAGGCCGCCATTTTGCCACTTCCGGTCCGAGTTCTCCTCCCACCCCGTTCCTGATGCTGCTTCTAGACACCGGGTGAAGGGGCCGCGGTGGTCAGTGCCACTAGTGGACATCACGCCGCACAAGCCTTGAAACGGACATCACCGCATGCAAGGCCCATCATAGACGCTGACCACACTGAAAATTCCCAATAAGGTTTTGCAAAATGCCATTCCCCCGTCCCTCGGCGCGGTCGTGTCCGGCAGTGTCCGAGCGTCCGGCCATGCCGCGGACATGATGAAAAAAGTGGCCAACTCGCTCGGCCGCCGCCACGGCGACGCCGGCAAAGTGGTCAAGTACACGCCGTGCTCGCGCCAGGACCTTCACGTGGCCGACGAGGACCTGGAGGAGATCGCGGTGGTCAGTAACGCTGACCCCGGTCAGGTGAAGTACGGCAGCGGCACGTGCATCACGGCCAATGGACCGCGGGTGGTGCACGGCATCATCACCTCCGAGAGGGGGCGCCTCTTGCCCGGCGAGCACCTGACCGCCAGCGGCACTCGCATCAACATGTCCTCGCCCGTGTTCCTGGGCAAGAGCAACGAGAACGTCAAGGGGAAGTCTGTGTCCAAGCAGAGCCTGCTGGAGATGGTCAGCACCAAGTTCAGCGTGGGCGGCGCCGGAGGCGGCAGCGGAAGCGGAAACGCCTTCAAGAAGCGATTCTCCAAAGACTCCGTGGCCTACGTCAACAGGGCACACGTCAGCTCCGAACAGGACGTGCGCGGCAAGGGACCTCGGACGGCGGTCAGCGGGGCTGGCTCCGTGGGCAGCGCCGGACAGCTCGTGGACAAGGACACCAGGAAGCGAGACTTCCGCTCCAAGCTGGACAAGTGGGAGACGTCCACTTCCGGCAGCGAACGCAGTGGCTGCAAGTGGACCTTCGTGTTCGACCCCTCCGGGCGACTCTGCTACTACTGGTCAATGGTGGTCAGCGTGGTCTTCCTCTACAACTTCTGGGCGCTCATCTACAGGTTTTCCTTCCAGGTGCGTCTCTGGTCACTTTGGGATGTAAGGTGCATGGTGGTACGGGATATGCCGTCGCACAGTGGGGTATTTAGTGTCAAAAGATGGTCAAAATTATTTTTGTTGCTGCTGTTTTCGAGAATTAATGTGACAAAAACATTCATTGAGTAATATTAACGCAAAAATAAGACATTCTGAGTCAATTTTTCGGATTTTGGTATTGGTTTATTAAAAACAACACCTACGTAGGTGTTTGTTAGGTGCTCTGGCCGCCTTCTCTGTCCAATGGACAGTATGACAAGTGAGTGTAATTTGGTGCCAGCCAAAAGTTAATTTGTTGACAAATATCTTTTGAGAATCAAAAAATAATGTGAAGGTATTGAATGAATGTACAGGTGTCATCTAGTCACCAGCTTCACACGATCTTCACGTTATGTTCAGAAACTACTAGTTTTACGAAATTCGTACAAATTAAGTGTTTCAAACTGTTCAAAATAAAAAGAACAGGGGTGTGTTTGGGAAGATTTTCTTTTTGATATACATGTAGGTAATACTTTAATATTTGCTGCCCAAAAGTGTACATATAAACTAAAACCTTAATGTTTGAAATATGACATATAAAATATGTCGTAGAAGAGTAAGAATCCATCATAAATATTAATATTTCACAGCTTATACTCATTTTTCCCCTGCAAATACACTATTCATGATGGCAAGCTAAGAGGATGGTAAGAGGAGCTAAGAGGAAGCTAAGTTGGATGGTATCACCATCCAACTTCTCGAAAACACAAACAAATTGTCAACAACGAAATTTTTCATTTATGACTTTTGGCCAGCTTTGTGAGCCAAATACCCCAATGTGCGTCGGGTAGAAGTGAGAACAGCAGCGGACACTGTCCACCCCAAACATCTCTTAATTCTATCAATTTAAACTTCATTTTGCTATTAACTTAACTCGTTATACCGTCCTTAAAATTAAATACACCAAAAGTAAGAGCCTTAAGGACAGGTTCCTCCGTGTCGGACACCTATGGTGCATTCCAAAAGTGTCCGAGTTAGAGAGTTTGCTTAGGTTAAAGTCATTTAAAGTATGCATGTGAACTTAGTGTAGAACTGCAGGGGGCCTCACGTTTGCTTTAAGGTGATTACATACAGTATACATGTATAAGGCATTTGCTGCTTGCATAAAGCGAGTTTCTCGATAAAACAACCCCCATGCAGATTCTCAAATCAAGTCTACTTTTGAGTTTAGGTAGGCAAAGCTGATTTCATGCATGATTTGCTTAGATTAAAGTGTTTTGAAGTCTGCAAGTAAACTGAGTGTAGAACTATATAGGGTGTTCTGTTTAGTCAGTGGCCAACGAACTGAACCCTAATTAGATTAATTAGGCATCGTTCTACAACTTTCTAATACACACTAGGATCCTATCTGCAGCGGTTTCTGACATACATGTATTTGCAAAAAAACACGGAATGGGCACATGGTGACCTTGAACGGGACATTCAAGGTCACGGAAAATATGGTTTCAGGATAGCCCGTGGTCGACTCTAAAAGTTACCTTCAAGAACTATCATTGTATCTCTTACCGTATATAAGATAATTTTATTTCGTTGGGCTCTGACTAAACAGAACACCCTTATAGGGGGCTCTCTGATGATCAGGAGATGGTCATCTTATTCGTGTATTTCCTGCAGAGATTAGTTAACTCTGTTCACCTCTGAACTGTCTTTTCTTTGAAAAGATAGAAAAATAACCCCTTTAAAACCATTTCTGCTATGGGCACTGTATCTCGATTTAATTCAACTCGGTAACCCCGCTGATAAAACAAAGCTATGCGGATTGGGTTGGGGGAGGAATCCGTATGCCCAATTTGTGACATTTGTGATATAACTTCATGTTTTTCGGCATCAAGGTGTCTGCCAGGCATGCTAAAGAGTCATGGAAGTACCTGAAAGTCGCATCTCATAGACAGCCATTTCGGTCGCTATAAGCAAGGGGTGCATCTTGGGTCAAGTGGGTCAGATGCCAGTTATAACGTAAACCGAATTTTCGTCGCTATTTCCAGGAAATCACCGGCAAGTCGCTGACAGTGTGGTTCAGCCTGGACTATATGGCGGACTTCCTGTACATCTGCGACGTGGCGTTCCACTTCCGGACGGGCTACCTGGAGGACGGCGTGCTGCAGACTGACTCCATTAAGCTGCGGCAACACTACATGAACTCCACCACGTTCTACATCGATCTGCTGTGCCTGCTCCCCCTGGACTTCCTCTACCTGTCCATCGGCTACAACTCCATCCTTCGTAGCTTCCGCCTGGTCAAGATCTACCGCTTCTGGGCCTTCCTGGACCGCACGGAACGCCACACCAACTACCCGAACGTGTTTCGTGCCCTTTCCCTCATCCACTACCTGATGGTCATCTTCCACTGGAATGCCTGCCTCTTTCACCTCATTTCCGTCAACGGAGGGTTCGGATCCCGCACCTGGGTGTACAGCGTGGACGACTCCAGGGACGACGTGCTCAGGGAGTACCTGCACGCCTTCTATTGGAGCACCCTCACCCTCACCACCATCGGCGAACTTCCCAGGCCCAGGACCAAAGGCGAATACCTCTTCGTCATCATTCAACTCATTTTCGGATTACTGCTCTTCGCCACCGTCCTGGGACACGTGGCCAACATCGTGACCAATGTCAGCGCGGCCCGTAAGGAGTTCCAGGGTAAGTTTGTTTTGAAGTTCTGGAAATGAACAACTTTTTTCTCTGATGTGGGCAGTGTTTGGGGAGTCGGGGAATGGAATTTGCCATATTAAGTCATGTTGCTGGACCTCTGAGTCTGACCCTGTTTCACTGTTTGACTATATGACATTGGGGGTGGTTATCAATAACTTGGCAAGTACATCCTTGAAACGCGTCGATTCATGTGTTCAGTCAACTCGACACCCAGTCATGAGTTGGTCACACTACTTTGCCACTTCAGCGGTGGACCTTTTTAAAATTTTCACATTTTTCATGTGCATGATGATCAAACTCTTTCCCTCGTCATAAAGATGAATTTAAGCATCTTGGGCTTGTATGGATTATTTCAAGTTACATGTACTTGGTTCATCTGACTCAGGAGGAAGGGTTTGCCAAATGATGACGTCATCTCATTGGTGTTATATAAAAACTGACTTAAAATCCATCATTTGTGGTCCAGTTTTGCAAAAAAAAAATTCGCCTGTGGCGTTATTTTTAATATTATTCGCTTCATTATAACTTATGGGCTAAATTTAGTCGTTTTTGATCTAATTTCCAGAAGAAATTGGCTCAATTTCTAAACATTTTTGATCATTGTTTATATTGCTACCGGTATTTGGAGTAGCATATAAATATAAAGAAACAATCTGCTCAAAATGTCTCTACATTGCTGGCATGGAAACATATTGGAGGAAAATGGCCTCAAGCATGTTTCCATGTTAAAAATGTGAAAACATTTTGAGGAAATGTTTCCAGAAACCAAGGCTTAGCAGTTCTTCGAATATCATTTTTGTAATTCGGGAAAGACTTTGTGATCACCCTGCACTATTTGACTGATAGGCTAGTCTACACTCTTCTTCGGCAGACGTCTGACAAGCACTGCATAGATACTAAACACTATACAGTCAAGTTTTTCGAAAAATTTGCAGGTTTTTGGAGTGAAATTTCACAACGATCTTGTGCTGAACTGTTCTTGTCTCCACACGGTTGTTACCATTTTAACGCTGTTTTAATCTCAAAATAACGCGAATGCACGCATGCAACACATGTATAGCATCCGACCATAGTGCCTCGTGTCGATGCCTGGCCATGGGTCAATTACTCAGGGTTTTATAAGGGTGTTGGCCTGGGATGTAATTTCAAGTTTTATGCATGCAATGGCCCCGCATCGCTCGAGTTTCGCCATCATCGCCCGCAAGCCAATGAAAAAAGGGTTTTCGGATTGGAACACCCAACAGCGCCGTTTATGATTTATCTATTAATTAAAATCTATTTTGATGCGCGTATAGTACGTTGCCGTTGGCGAAAGCGATATGCACTGTCGTCAGTACAGTTTGAAATTTCATGGGGAAATTCCCTGGTGGCGCCAACGCTATGTGCTGCAATTGGCACGTGCATTTCATTTTTTATTTTTTTTGCAACGGGCCCAATTAGTGCATTATGAAATTGGAATTGCGAAAGGATGATAAAATATTGAAGAGAGGCGAAATATGTCGTGGAAAAAGCACTCGTTCGTAGTGTTTGGGGCCGCATATTTAATAAAGGGAAGTGTCATTAAACTCGGGAGAATAAGCCTAGTTCAGGATACGCAGTTTTGGCCATAACTGATATTTACGAGCTGGCCAGCGATGGCCATCGGATTAGGGAGAAATTGCGAATGTGTTTTTTTCATTTGTTCTATTGCAATTTATGCGATGGCAGCACGCAGTCCACGCACATAGTTACTCGTTTTGGAAAGATCATAATCGAAAGTGCATAAGCTCGCCAACGAGACAGATAAAGGACGTGTGACATAAATTGTGCTGCTGGAGGTGGCGAATTTTGCTAATTCCATCATTGATGGAGAGGAGCTTGAGTGTCCTCGGGCCCAGTTTGGCGCAGCGTGACGCATGCCTCACGGTGAGACGCAGGGACTTGCCTCGTGACACGTAATCTCCAGGTTGAAATTGTGCTAATGGAACGCTTCAGCGTGACGTGACGGCACTAACTTGGCCCCCGAGGTGGGCCAGGTAACCTGGGCAACCATAGACAGCTTTTGAAAGGTTAAAGTTCAAGCGCTGCTCTTTAAGGGATGTTGAAGTACATGTAGTACATGTACAGTATATCATCGTCTTGGGGGTAGGGCTTGATACGAAGGAATATATCGTTGAATAATAACGTGCATTTTAATTTTTTTTTTTTGCAAAGGGTCCACTTAACGCATTATGAAATTGCAATTTTAATTTTTCAATAGAGCAACAGAGGTACGCGGAATTTATTTTAGTTTGGCAAATTTCGATACTGTTGTTTGTGAGATTTTTAACGTGAGAAGGCTAACGAGGGCCTAACACCAATGCCAGGGGGCAGGCCGTCTACTTTCTATTTTGTCATAATGAAGCCAAATAGAAGAAACCAATCTGTCATAATATGGATATCTTTGATTGTGCAAATAGCAGCTTCACCTAAAAACAATGGTACGTCGCACTCCATTATCGATATACGAGATACCTTCTAGGTTGAAATGATAATTAAAAATGAGGAAATCCCCTGACTATTTGAAAAACATTTCATAATTCTAACTTTTTGAAGAGCACTTCAGAATTGTGACTTTTTGGAGAAAAAAAAATTCAGAATTGTGACTTTTTGGAAAAAAAAATTCAGAATTCTGACTTTTTGGAAAAAAAAAATTCAGAATTCTGACTTTTTGGAAAAAAAAAATTCAGA
>JAQGAF010005288.1:0-12336 GCA_034687865.1 Kryphioiulus occultus | reverse complement strand
CTGCGGCGTCTTTCGAAGATTCGAAATTTCGAACGCCGAGAAAAAATGACGTCAGAAACGAGCGCGCAAATAGTGTTGCGTCCTCTGCCGGGGATCAGTGAAAGTAGAGTTACAGGGTGCCCGAAAAGAATGCGTGTTGAAGTATGACATATGTTTGGGACATAATTTAAATTATTGTCAAAAATCAATAATTCGGAGAAATCTTAATTTCTCTTTCCGATATAAATATGTATAAAACTGATACGAACATATAAAATCGTTGAATTTGCCTGTTTATTTGGTTATCAGATTAATGAATTAAAATAACTCCTCATAAGTAGATACACACATGTGCAATGCAACATCATCTTACATGAGCCGCAGGCCAGTTAAAAATAAGAATTAGTCCATAAAATGTTATTTAAAAATATCCTCCTAGTGAAGTATGGTTGCGAAAATCAACAGGGCAGCAATATATTATTCGTTATTCATTAAACTCTTTTAAGGTGATCAACGAACACCTGGTGAAACTAATTTCAACTGGTTTAACACTGGTTTAAACTAAATTCTCGGCAGATTCACTATTCACGCAACAAACTGACCAGCTAAAAAGCGAAAGAGACGACCTGTTTACCATCAATTTAAAATCAAATTAACGCAGTTTAAACAACTTTTTTGACTTTAAATGCCCCAAAACTGTTGCACGAATTGGACAAACTAGCCTATAAAAGGTTACCAATTTAATGCATGACGTTAAAGTGAATACAAGCTGGCATGTACAGTCCTTGTCACATCATCACATGTTGAGTATTATCGCAGACACTGGCACAAAAGAAATAGTTGGAGACTGTCTGGACACTCACAGCTCATCTTTGAGATTCTAAATACATAGGAACAAAGTTTTAGTGTGAGAGGACTGTCGTGCATTATCTCACTAATGTCATGCACAACAGCAAAATAAAACTTGATTCCGCAATTACAAACGGTTTCTTAGCTCTGCTTACCTGTTCCTGACGGACGCACTCGCACTGCGAGTTGAGATTGGATGGTTGTGGCACGTGCTCCATACCTTCACGAATTTTGATCTTTGAAATGATTTTTTTGGCATATTTCTGAAATGGAAAGTCATTTTCTGTGTACAACGTTTATTTACGTTGCCTAAGGTGTCATTGGTTTCACACCAGTCCAAAAACATCCAAAAATTCAATGCAGGTAATAAAAAAAGCTTTTGATGGCCCAAAAGCTTTCACACCTCAAATAATGCAGCATGGTAGCAGTAAATATCCCTCGGCATCAGGTTCTCCTGGGCAAAGGCGCGTCCAGCTTGCGCTATTCTGTTCACCTGGGCAGAGCAAAGAACATTTTCAGAAACTGCTGCAATATTCGAAACATTCAAATTCCAGACATTACTTTAGCATTGCATTAACTGCCAGTCCTGTGCACAATGCTTAGCAGCATCAACACATGGCTCGTACACAAATTCTCAAATTAATTTACCTGACTTTCCCTGACAAACCCATCATAAAAATAAATTTTGCCAGTTTCAAAAATTTAAAAATCATTACCTACTAAGACATTGCTGCAGCTGTACAAATGTCTGGACAATTCCACTTTTAGTATGCTTAATTTAAACGTTGTTTCTGTTTTGCAGGTCCATTAACTCTAGTGCAATTGCATCTTCGTCAAATGGGCAACTCATAAATTCCCCAACCCTCAAATGCAGCTCAGGCCAGAATTTCTAAAATAAATTTCCCTGATTTTTTAGTAAAAACGCCAAGTTTCCCTGACAATTTTTCTCTTCCCTGACATACCATGGGTATTCCATGTGGGTACGAACCCTGCAACACATAATCTAACCTTATACTCACCTCTTCATCGTTGTCCCGCGCCCACCTCAACTTGTCTAGCAGGTCGCTGATGTCGCTTTTGAAAGGCACATAGTGCACCATTGGCTCCATGTCAGCATAGAAGAACTCGTAGTAGTCGGAGTCCTGCTTGAAAACTGCACTGTCGCCACCAAGGAGATAAGGCATCCTGTATGCAGCCACAGTGCCATCAACTTTGATCTGATACTTGTACTGTACGAAAAAGAAGGTTGAGATTGGGTGCTAAAAATGTTTGAAATCCCAAGAAAAGGTAAGTACCAACTTGAAAAAAGTCAAAGAACGGCACGTGTTCCACTTTCGGTCCATACTCCTTCTCCTTGTCTCTGAAGAAGAAAAAGTTGGTAAGAGATGCGTTGAGCAGTTCCGGGTTCTCCCTGGCCAACGCCACCAACTGGAGACGCTCCTTTCGGCTGTCGCGTCCACGCCAAAATCCCTTCGCAATCTTTTTTTCCCACTTTGGACCAGTGTTGCATTGGACTGACATCATGTCCAATGTGACCCTGTGACATTCAAAAAACTGAATGAGACTACAGTGACATTGCTTGGATTGAAACTCATTTTAGACCATTTTTAAGAGCCAGAAAAATTCGTTAACTTCTGAGTATTAAGTGTACCATTTGTCCTATTATTTTTTAAATAATCATTGAATTTGCAGCTGCGCCCAAAAATAAGAACGGTCAAAAATACCTGCCCATGGTTTCTAGCGTCGATTCAGTCAAGTCGTACGTGGGCATGACGACATCGTAAGTCTCCTTCGAGCCGCACCAAGAAAACATTGGCAGCGGTGGCTCGAGCGCTCCTCGCTTGATCAGCGGCCAGTCCCCGAGATTAACCAATAAATCCAGGTCAGGCAGCACCATCTTGCGGGTTAACGATAGCAGGATGTTATCCATGAACATCTTGAAGCCAACATGCTGCCCGTAGCACTTACGATACACCTGAAATAGGTTCCTTGTTCAATCTGAATTCAGCCTGATGATGCTGTTGTGCTCCTTCGGTGAGCCACGCAACACGCTCACCTCATTGTTCAAAATCACATAATTGCAGAAACTGTAGCTTCCAGGCTGGCTGAAACGCTTTGCCGCAACCTCGACAGCTTCGTCCATATCGACCTCGGGAAATGGAGCCAGATCGTCCTCGATCTGTTGGTACACCGTTGGACAGCCCATCACGTCTTGCCAGCTGTAGATGTCCTTCATAGGACAGTAGCAATCCTCGTTATAAATCATGTCTGCAAAAATAAAGGTAACATTATTTTTGAAGAATGGGTAGATGAGTTTATCAGTTGATTCCTGATTTGTACATGTACAATAATGGTTGCCGTGTAACTGTTTTCAGGGAATTTTTACCGTCATACTGATAGGGGGATTGAGCCACATGTTGGCTCTCATATTCGACGACGATTTTCAAGCCGTGGCAAGGCTGGAAGAGACGATACCGGACGATATAGGCGCCATCGTGCCGATCTAAAACTTGCGTCCAAACTCGGCAAGGCTCCTTTACACCCGATATCGTAACTGCAAAGACATCCCCAGGGGAATCTGTAAAGCTGAAAAAAGGCATGACAAAATAATCGCCAACAATTAATGATGAAGACAGCCGAATATATCATACGTGTAGCTCAAATCTGGATTATTCTTGTTTTGTTGGAAGTCAGTTTTGAACATATTTGATAATACAGACTCACTTTTTTCCAGACTTATCCACAGCTTGTATGAAAAAATAGCGAACTGGGAACACCAAAGTAGGGTCCAGACCAGGACCCGACACTATGGTAAAAAACGGATCCACTAATTGCTCAGTTTCTGGCAGATTTTCGCTAATAACGTGGTGGACGATGGCCAGCAACATCCAGATTAATATCCAGCATGATTTCATTATCACCTGACGCTAAGGCGAGCAAAATAACAAAACAAAAACAAGCGGAAAGTCACAGCAAAACTTCTACATAGGACCCCATTTTCGCTGTTCGATTTCTGTGCGCGATTTAACTTTGATGCTTCGCATTTTCTAATATAAACACCGGAAAATTAATGAAGACAGTAGAAAGATACATAATTTCATTATTTAAAAATAACTGACCAGAATAAGGGTATCTTTGAAAAATAACGGTAAATTTGGCAGATTTATTTTGCGAAGAATGCATCACCTCGTAGGTCTGCATAGGCAGAAATGAGTAGCAAGATGGCGTCGGATAAACGTCTGTTGTGTAAAGCGCTATAATTAATCGTCATTGATTGAGATTTCAAAAGCGCTTTCAGGTTATAATTCGATCTGGACAACGGCAGAGGACGCCACCCATCTCTCATTATTGTAGACGTCTGTTGGGTAAAGCGCTATAATTTATCGTCACTGATTGAGATTTGAATCTTTCAGAACTGCCAAGGGAACACATATTTGATCTTGGGTTTAATTTTATGTATTATGCAAATGTGAAAAGTAAATGGGTTTCTCGGTTGCCTGCATTCAGCTTTTGTCGATGTGTACACGCTCGGTGAGTATTTGTCGTCAGTAATATAGGAATCATGCCTCCACGTAATTTCTCACGCGCATTTATTGGAACGTTTTTGAAACATAAACTGTCAGATGACTTTCAACAGTGATAAGAAGCGCATATTTCCGTGATACGATGTAGTAACGATTCTTAGGTAAGCCAACTACTTTATATTTAATTGATTCCCAACAAAATGTGTAAATTGCAATGGTGATTGTGTTTGTTTCCTGCCAAACGCAGGCACACATGGACGTATATGCATGGAACTGTCGTTTTTGTCTTATTAATTTGTTTGTCCGAAGTGCATTCTGCTCCAATTAAAATTCGAATGAAAGGTAGGATCAGTAAAAATAGCTGTGTAGTCTGTTTTTTTTTAACTTGCCCTTTGATTCCAGACATTATGGACATTCTTCCCATCATTTGTGCTCCATGCTTTTCCTAAATATTGTCCTTTGTATTTTTGATCAGATTTCGAAAAATGGTTAGTCCCAATTCTTATGGGCAAAAACATCATGAAAATAGGATGCGTCGAGTTGGACCTCGCCGAAATAAATTTTGAAAGCAGCTTTCTCGAGGTTTATAACAGCGTGATTGATTTCATTGATGGAAACTTAAGTCCACCAACCCATTTTCGGTTGATTTTCAACAAAAACATTATCAGGTGCATAACTGAAGTTATTTTTCCTGCCCGATATAAAGGTAGGCCAGTCAAAGTTGATCATATGATGTATGTAGTCCAGTATTTCCCAATAAATTTCCTGACTTTTTCAATACTAGACTGAAATTCAAGTTTTACGCAAATTAAAATTTGTTTCTCAAACTTGTCAATCCAAATATTTCCAAATTTTATCTCAGTCGAAGCAAATTCAATCAAATCTTTCTCTAATATTTTATTTTGAATTTGCACATTTTTCACAATTTTCTCAAGCTTTTTTAGCGGATGCTGTGGAAGGCAACACAGTACTATACATGATGCAGTGCTTAATTCAGCGATGGATTTACCGGGATTCATCGCTTGATAATCCGGAAATACCACGCTGTTGGCGAAAATTAAACTCAGACATTTATAGGACCAATTCTGAATCACATAAGTTTTACAAAGTCAAAGATCAAGAGCTGAAGATTAGTTGCAGGCAATTTTTTGACAAGTGGTATCCAGATGGTAAATTCTTATCACTGATTTATAAGGTTAATATTTTTTATTGCGATAAATAAGTCCTTCCAAACTCCTTATTTAAAATTAAATTGCAGTGAGCTGGGATCTGTTACCTGATTGGGAAATTTCGTTGAATCCATCTCAGTTCCTACAAGACAGATTGCTGTCTCAATTAAGCAGTAAAAGACCTTATCGAAGTGCCAGAAATTTTGAAGATAGTGCAATGAAGTTTTATGCCTGTTCTCGTGAAAAAGTCAACTTTATACAAGACGTCAGAACAAGGTTCTGCTATCAAATAACCCTGGACATGAACATGCATTTGTTTCTTGGCGATTTCTTGTGGAAATTTAAGACAGAATATGACAAACTGAAAGATCTCTTCATTGAACTCGCGCCTAAAGATGCAAACATTGATCAAGAATATCATATGACAATTAGAACGTCATTTACAAGACCGTATGATTATCGACAGCACCGTCAGCACGATATTCTGGATAACAAGACTGGCTTTGGTGCTACAACGCTAACAGGTTTGTTAAAGTAACATCGTGAATAGATGGTAGAGTTTAAAATTGTTTTTTTAATATAACAAGGAAAATCAAAAGATCTTAAAGATGGTCTTTCGATTTGCATATTTTGCAATTCAATGACAACATGGAGCATGTTTACCTGATCTTAGTATGTTTGCAAGATAAAGAATTTTATTGTCATACAGCAATTGAAGATAGAAAAAGAGTGAAGAAGGATTCAGATGCCATTACAATTATTAAAACTAAGGTAATGAAGCACTTTTTACCATTTTGTTTAAAGGATCCTTGTGTGGATTGCAAAAATCCCTTTTCTGCATCATTGGGAATGGGTCTGTGACATCATTGAGCTAGATTTAAGTTAATGCAGATTTTTTAATTGCAGGATGAATCCATAGCATATCAAAGGAAAGCCAACATTTTTGTAGGCGTGAGCATTTTTATTGGTTGTGTTATCTTGGCAGTCATCATAACCAAAATAATTTTGGTATGGAGTGTGAAACTGTTGTTGAAATCATGTTGAATGTGGTTACTAAGTTAAGTAACGATAATATCGATATGCGTTTCAGTGTTGCAAGGATTTCAGGGCGTTTTATCGACCAGATCCCGAACCGCTGGAACAAGATTTTAAATCGTGAGTATTGAAAAGAAGTTAAAAACACATTATTTTCAGTACATATTACATTGTCATTTACAATGTTGGAAACAAAATATTAAAATATTAATTTTTCTCATGCATGAACTCATCAGCTCACCTTTGTGAATATTTTTGATTAGGATCGAGGAGAATCTAAAGAAGGGAAAATCAAATCTGAAATTCATGAAGACGAGACTTTCTCAAAAAGGGCGAAAAAAAATCACTCATGTATGTTTTACCAGCATTTAATGATCGTGATAATATTCATGGTCCTGCAATTATTTTAAAAAAATTAGCTAACATAGAAGGCAAAAATTTGAAAAAATAATACTTTTTTGATTCCCATAAATGCGTTGATGGCTGGGACTTCCTTATGTATTTCATATGGGCTGTAACCTTCAATAGGTTGGAAAAATAGTGACAGTACTGACTGATGTATAGTAGATAACTTCAAAATCTTGGCTTCTTGGTACCGTAATTACAGAAAATGAAGTCCATGTCTGATGCGACTTTGCCAACCACTGCTGAACTCCAACCCTTGCCAGACGAAACTGATCCCCTCATTCGCACATCTTTTAACAATCCAAACCAACCAGAAACCCCCAAAAAGGTAACGTTTTCAACTTGTTTCTACAAGCTTTCATAAAAATATGTTGGTGTAGCATTTTTTTCCTTTCAGAAAAAATGAAGTAGCGATCAAGAAACGTTTTGTTTTAATGTTGGGCAAGTGCATTTTCACCAACACATACTGTATATTGGTTATAGCAAGTAAGCATAATTCGTTTTCATTGGGCAGTTCGCATGTATTCTAATGCTGATGTATTGAAGTTAGCGCAGCCCATTGATTTGATATTCAAATATTGTATGCTGAAGAATCTTTATCCTTTTACATGTATCTTTGGATTTATAACCCTTGATATTAGTTAAATTCCATTAAAACACGTGGTCTTTCACGTGCGGGCTTTGTAATGTTTTAGGCATTCCTTTTGATAAAGCCATGTCCTCACCTGGCAAACATTTCCTGGAAACATGGATTTTGGAATATGTTTCCTCAAATTGTTTCCACATTTCTTGCACGTGAAACAAATTTGTGAAAACATGGTTGCGGAAAAAGGCTGTTTCTGCAAACATTTCCTTTAATTGTTTGCTGGTAATGTGGACACCATGTTTGTGGAAACATGTTTCCAAACTCGTCCTTGAAAATGTTCTAGGTGTGTACTAGGTTATAAACATAAATTTGATTATTATTCCTGGGCATTGCTTAATAGGGAATTTTGACGCGTGTAGTTAGGATATGGTTCCCAAACCAACTGACAACCCTGTCTCTTAAAAGTCCCTGGGTGATGTCGCGCTTTCGCCACGTGATGTATCGTTGATTGTAAATGTGCTCGTCCTAGGCTCCAAGCTATTGAAAATATCAATGTAAGTAACGTGCCATTATTAAACGTCTAATAGCATGACCAGGTTGTGTTTAGTTGTGAACTACTGCGTTGCAACAATTACTACGTTTTCACAAGCAGACATCTGTGACGCTGCAAGGTCACTGACCGTCACTCATCAACCAAGGCACATATCTAATGAAATGAAAATTTCGATTGGTTGATTTTCGTTTTTTTATGAAATCTTTTGTAAGGTTGGTCTAGCTCCTTTTGTTGAAGAGGTTCATCAAATCAATGATCATTCAAACGGTTTCGTTTGCATTGTTTGATAATGTGCGTAATTTTTTCCGTAAATTGCAATAAACGACCAAATGACTATGGACCATAACCATAGTCTGACTTACACTGTACGAAAAACCAGTTCCAGGGTTTTCGAACGTTTTGCAGCTCATTTCCGTTTTAATTATCCCTAAAGAAATGACAATAGGGGATATCAATCCTAAAAAATAATTGTAATTGAAATTCACTAATTGGTGTGAACAACCGCAAATGACTACCAAAACCGGTTTTTCAGGTTGTAGCTCCGGTAACATTTATTTATAGGGCAGTGTAGTTTTTCAAATGTAGTGAATGCAATATCTGTATATGGATTAATAATTGTTGGCCCATGCATTTGTGACTTCATTTGTAAATCTCAGAATACCTTTAAAATATATTACGTATTGTTTTCAATGCCTTGTCGTACTTTAGCAATGCCATTGATTCGTAACATGTTGTTGTAGATTACAAATGAAGTGCCCGTTGATGTTGGATTGCTTCGGTATACCGTACATTGTAGTCCCTGTTACAGCATAAACACCCCTATGTAGGCTACTTCTAAAGTCTCGTAAGCTAGCACTGATTGCCTGACGGTTAGGGGCAGCTAAATCAGACATCACATTTTTAGGTTAGTTTAAGTTAGGTCAAACACACACACAAGTACAAAAAATGGATAAAGTTGGATAATTAAATTTAATATTGTGCAAATTTTCAGCAGGGACTAAACCGAAATGTTATTAAAATTGGCTTTTCAAATGAAATGAATACAAACCTGCATGTGGATTAATAATAGTTGGCAAATGCATTTAGACTTCATATGTAATTGTCAGAATGCCTTTTGAAATACACTATGTAATGTTTATCGATAAATCCAACAAAATAACGTGAAACATGGCAGATCTTAGGTTTATTTCTTTTTAATATTGTTACCGTTGTCGATATTCACACAAATCGTGTTCAACTTTTGCAGCCTGGTTGACAGAGCTTGTCTCCTTTTGTGTGCTTGAAAACAAAATCCAACAAGCTCATCAAGTTAGCATAAACTCCGGGATATTCGGGGTTGGCGCAACCCTTTCCATAAGACACTATCCCAAGCTGCGTGTATCGTGAAGTGGACGGGCACTTATAGAAAAATGGTCCGCCAGAGTCACCCTGCAAGCAGATATATTATACACTTTGAACTTTAGTTGTTCTGCTGATTGTTTTCCTATTTGCTTCAACATTTATCGCAATATTATATTGCATATACATTATAGACGGTTAATTCGATGCTAATTATATCAGTGTGACGAGTTTTACCTGGCAAGCATCTTTCTTTCCTCCTGGGTAACCAGCACAGAACATCTTGTTCGTGACTGTACGTCCATAAGCAGCTTTGCATTTAGCTTTGGATGTTACTGACAAGGAAACTTCCATCAATTTCAAAGATGCTGGTCCATCTACATTGATGAAACGAAAATGGTTCATTCTATTGTTGTGCAGCTCGTGCAATTTGTTTGCATCAAATGCACAATCACTAATTTCTCATCTTGATTAGGCTATTTTAGTGATCCACATATTTTTGCAACATACATTTTGATTTGAAGTGCTGTAGACTTAATGTGATTATTGAATGCATATACTGGACATTCTAATTAAATTATATTTCTAACTTAAACTCGAGAAATGTTTTGGTAATGGAAATAAATGCACGATGAATATTTGATTTCATGGCATTGTGTTTGCTGAACGTAGATTTGTCACCTTTTTTGAGCTTTTTTAGTGGGATCTGGGGCGCTGGTATATCATTCCAAACTTCAGAGGCATTATTATATATACGAACTTGTAATGTATCTGGTGTCACACTTTAAACGATATACTGTATCATCTGAGCTGGTCAAGATAACTTATAAAAGCCATGTCTTACTTTCATAAAGGGTACCCCATCCTGCAACTATTCCAGTCTTGGAATAGGGACTAAGCTTTTTGGGCGGTAAGCAGATTGGTTGAATGTTCGAAGTAAAGTCCACTGGAGTCGCCATTTTCAGCAAGGCGATGTCATTGTTTTGGGTTAAGCTGTTGTAATTTGGATGTGCTATAATTTTGGACACATCACGATGAACATTCTTTGCTTCTTCTTTGCTGCCCAGGTCGTGGTCGCCCAAACTGATCATGGTGTTGGAAGCTATTATCCCGGTCCTGCAATAAGGGCTTTATTGTTTCACCGATTGATTCATTAACCGTTGATTATTTGTAATATAAGTATCCTTGGATGATAATTAAAATGATAATTAAAATAATGGGTGACAAAATGACAACAACAGTGACTTAAAAACCAGTTAAAAGCAGTCAAAATAAAGACAATGTTCGTTGATACTCACTCGTGGTAGCAATGAGAGGCTGATATAACCCAGATGTGGCTTATCAAACTTCCACCACAGACTTGAGCATAGTATGTTTTACCATTGGAACCTTCTTCTTTCGTAATTATGGCCACCTAAATGTATTTTACATGAACTAGAATGTATTTTACAACAGTATATTTTTTGACAGGTTTGTTTCTCTAATTGCACATAAGAGGAAAAGCATTATAAACAACATGGGCGAATGATGGACCTCTGAACAAACCATGGAAATTTTCTACGTTGTACTGCACGATTTGATTAAACATTATAAAATAGTAATTTGCAATAAGATGTAACCGGTTACTGACCACCCAAGGATACTGGTTGACTCCAGTTTCGGTCCCGCCGACAATCCTTTTGGCCTTGTTATGGAGGCCACATTCTAAAAGTTGCCATTTTTGAAAGGTAAATTTTCTCATATCACAAATGCTACAGATAACAGTGCACAGTTTAACTTCAATTTAACTTAATTTTACAAAGGTTCTAAATTATGAAATCGTACCGCAAGAGGCAGATCTATCATCATTGGTGACGTTCTGTGAAAAAACAAATTGTCAGCCTTGTCATTCGGTTAATATATTTAGGTGATGTTTTCCAATTTTTAAATATAATACAATCCATACTAACTTGTGGAACCTGGATGCTGATAGCAAACAGCACTGCCAAGAGGGTGCAGCGAAAGAAAAGCTCCATCTTTACCAAAGTCGGTATCGGCAGTGCAGTTCGTTGGTTATAAATGGAAGCATTTTTTACTTACCACTGCACAAAAATCCATTTTAGAGTGAACATTTTCAAAAGCCACATAGACATTTATTTTCCGTCTGGAAACTCACAATGCCAGTTTTAGATGTCAAGGTGAAGCTGTTCAGTTTGACGGTTGAGTTTGGAATTTATTCATACCCATACTGATCGATACTGACACTAACAATAGCTTTGGCACATGTCGAGCACTTCGCATATTTTTGGCATGCGATGCAATTTGGCGAATTGATTGGTACGCCGGAAGTGCATCATAGCGTTTGTGCTGAGCATGCTTGTCCTTTGAGAACTGTTCGTGGTGAATAAGCCCCATTGAAACGGTTAGCTGACATGGTAGCAGATGGAGGCTTGAAGGACATTGGTCTTGACAAAGAAAATATCAGCGATTTCCAATTGACGTTGAAGCACTGAATAACCAACGCATATACAGTTAAGTATAAACTTTGGAGCAAAGTTAGCATCAATATCGTCATGCCTCGCTCATTTTTCAGGTAGAAAGGAATTGAATTGAGCAGTAACTCATTTCTTGGTGATGTTATTAGGACACGTTTTAACGAGTTTATCATACTGTAACAGGTATGAAATGTTTTGTTTTCTGCACAGTGACGAGGTTTTTTTTAACAGACTCCAAGGAAACTAGGTTCCTTAAGTACCAGCATTTTGATTTTTTTGTTTTACTGTCAATTCAATTCAATTCAATTCAACTCAGTACCCTACAATCAGTAAATGACTACCATGTAGTAGGGGGGTGTAATCCATCAACCCAAAAATTAGAATTCAGCAGTTAATTACCACCGCATTTGGGGTGGACACCAAC
>JAQGAF010005287.1:0-12337 GCA_034687865.1 Kryphioiulus occultus | reverse complement strand
ATATTTTTCTTTGCCACAGCAGTTTGAAGTAAAATATAGGAATACATAGGAATTTTTCCAAAAATACCGGAAATAAAGGAATCACTTTACAGCCTGCATACTTTGATCAACCACGGTGATTTGCAAAAACGGAAATAAACAAACCTGCTCCTCTAGGCTGGCATCTCTGACAGTGGTCAGTTCAGCCAAATCCTGCTGCCGTTCCTCCAGCATGGCTTGTACAGTGTCAAAGTCCTCCTGAAGCCTAGCCTGCAACAATTGGACAAGGAACGTTAACCACATTCTTCAAGAAACAAAGTGTGACACAACTAGCAAGTGTTGTATGCAACAAACCTGATACTGCGTTACGTCATCCAACTCCGCTTGAAGCGTCTTGACCTGTTCAACCAGTTGCGCCTTTTCTTCGAGAACCACTTTGAGGGCGTCCACCTCCCTCTTCTTCTGCTCTACGGTTTCCCAAGCCCTCCGAGTCTCCTTCTCGGCTTGCCTTACGCTGTCTTCTTTTTCTTGCAGTTCGTGGGTTTTCTCTGCAAGAACTTCTTCGGCATGTGCTAGCCTTTGTCGCTCTTGCTTCAGGGAATCCTGGCAAGATCTTAACTCCTCTTCCTGCTTTGAGGTCAATTCCGTGAGCTGTTCTTTCTCCTGTTCGGCAAGCCGTAACTCGACGGTTAACTGCTCCATCTCCTCGTTTTTCTCCTTCAGCAGTGTTTGCAACAGAGATGAAAGTTCCTCGAACTGTTCCTTGCTTTTCGCCAAATCCACCTACAATCAATTTTGTCAATTATTTTCAGTTAAGTTGACAAAGAATTTTATCTGAATAGCTTTAGGTAAGGGAATGCAGTTTAACACGAGTTTAGTGGTAAAATGTTATTCCAAAGCTAGTTAGATTTTCATAAATATTTTGAACGATATTGAATAAATACACCCCGAATATGTGCCGATGAATGTCTCTAATCACACATCAGCAAAACACGTCATCCGGTGGCCAAAGAATAAAAATCGAAATGGGGCATACCATCACGGCTCCAAATGTTTTAGGGACTAATTTAGCAAATGACAGAAGCACGTATTGCAATGTGTCTTGCAGTAGACAATTTATTCTAGCCACACCCAATGAGACCTACCACACCCTATATTCCAACATTGAGGTGCTGCCAAACAGCAGACAATTCTTGCATTGTCTAAGTAAATAAAAAACAAAAAAAAAAAAAAACAGTAGCCAGACCAGCTATGGGTCTGAAACGGACCATTAGACCACGTCACTAAGACTCTGGCAGTGCGAAAGTGATGAAGTTGCAACAAAATAAATCGATAAAAAAATTTCCAGGGCTCTGAGCTTTACCACATGACCAAGTACCCCAAAATGACCAAGTAAGTAAATGACGCTAATAAGAGATGTTCAATGCAATCATGTACATCACAAAAAAGGCCTTTACAAATAGTTTTTCTAATTATGATAATTTAATAAAAAAAATGTCATAATACTATTTGAGATTTTTTTCTGATCCTGGCCTGAAATAATATTTTAAGTGTCAAGTTGCCAACATGTGCACAGGCTCAAGAAACTTGAACATTTTTAATTTTTTTTTAATTCAGGGTTGATTTCCCTGATTTTCCCTGACAACTTGCAGTCATTTCCCTGACATCTGTTCAGTAATTTCCCTGACATTTATTACGAAATTTCACACAATATCAGACCACAAAATAGTACATGTATTAATTTCCAAGCCCTGAATCGAAGTTTAACGCACAGTAGTGGAAAATTTTCAGAGGTTTAGATCACAAGTAATGAATTTTAATAATTAGTAGCGAATTTAACAGTGAAGTGAAGTGTTTCAGAGGTTTAGATCACAAGTAATGAATTTTAATAATTAGTAGCGAATTTAACAGTGAAGTAAATATAACGGGCAATTTTCTGTGAAAATACACATACTTCAACAATACAGTACTGGATTTCTGCCAGAAACGCCGTACACGAATTTTTTTTTAAAAAACTAGGTCTTAATCTAAATAGGTTTTAGTCTATATGTTGCAATACAAAACTTTTTTGTTTAGCAATACTAATAATTTAGGATCGCAAAAGGCAACATTTTTAGAAATAAACTGAGAACAAATTAAGAGAATGCAGTGGCAATTTTTTTTAAAAAAAAATATTGGAAGCTATGATGAATGGAAATTAAGAATTAGACTACGAGCACGTACATGTACTGTTGATTCCTGCTCATTTCACTTTTGAAAAGCCATTTATCCAAACTATACTATCGCATTCAACTATACAGTATTATACAAAGCCAACATACCTTAAGTGACTGGTTTTGTTGATTAAGCTCATTATTCTCCTTGCTGACAGCCTGTTGCAAAGTTTTATTTTGGCTCACTTCTTCATTGTACTGCTGTAAAAGGCTGCTCACTTTATTCCTGTAGCTCACGCATTGCTCCTGAGACTGCGTGTACTCAGCCTGCAGTATTTTGAGCTGAAATATCCACGAAACGCTCAAGATTTTCATACGCACAATCAGATTTTGTCATCAAATACTTGTTGATGTGTAAGCTTTCGAACCTGCTCGCTTTTCTTGTCAGCAACCTCTTTTACTTTGAGGAGCTCTTCCTGAAGCTGGTGTATTTTCTCAAGGACTTCGTTGCTATGAACTCCTAGCCGGCGTTCTTCGATCCGGGTTTGTAATCCAGATATTTGAATCAGCTGCTCGTTTAGTTTTTGTTGTAAGACTTCGCGGTCTTGTTGAAGCTCCTGAGGATTTAAATTTTTATAGATAAGTTGATGATAAATATAATAAGGCTGCCAAGCAGTTTGGAGGTAGAATAATATGGGGAAATACAGGCAAAAAGGAAAAGATATATTGGAATTTTTGAAGATAGCTTGGGGGTTACTGCAGCTTAGATCACTTTCTACTTTTTAATGGTACGTATTTGCTAAAAGAAAGTTGTTTGCCAACAATTATTCACGGAACGTTGTTTGCCTACTGTTGATTGCATAAGTTAAGTTATGTATAAGTTAGGTTAAGCATAGGTTAGGTTAGGTGTGGATTAAGTTAGGTCAGGTTAAGTAAGAAATTGACTTATGCGAACAACGTTCCACGGATCAATTGTTGGTAAACAACTTTCCGTAAACCTGTGACCAGATCATACAATTTTTCACATTCAAGAATCAAATTATTTCACATGCAAATATCTTATTTTATCACATTTCGTCATATTTTTTATAATTTTCACCCAATATTTCTAAAAAAAATTCGCATTTTCATGCCCTAAACAGCGTTTCTCAAATCAATGGACCGCAACTCAACAATGACAGATTTTTGCGACCCATCCACAAAGTTTTAGAAAAAACAGATCTCAAATGATGGATTTAGCCAGTACCTGCCACATTTTTCTTTGCCACAGCATTTTGCCATAAAATATAGGAAAACACCACAAAAATATAGAATAAAAACGGGATTTTTTCAAAAATGTCCCAAAATATAAGGAATATAACTCTGAAAATCCACATTATATGTTCTGAAATAACTGATGGAATCAATCCTTCACGTACCTCTTCTACGTGCTTCTGTTTCAACGCGTGTGCTTCCAGATCCTTCATTCTTTTCAGCACCACATCCCGGCCCCTAGTCAGCGCCTCAACTTTTTCCTCCAGCCTCCGGATGTCTTGCAAGTAAGCGGAAAAAGATGGTTCGACTCCCGTGTTCTTGCCACCCCCTGACCTCTCCATGCTTCTCAGGGCATCTAGCTGCTCACGCACGGACACTTCTTCGCTGCAAGGTGAGCTCAGGGAGGAGGAGGTGATATTTAGACCTTCCAAATCCCGGGAATGCCGGCATACTTTATCTTCAATGCAATGTATCTAGAAAGCAACAATAAGCAGTTTTAGTGTCCATCATTTATCAGAAACCTTTCGGTGTATACACAAGCTTGGTTTTCTTACTTGAGTCCGAAGTTCGAGCATGAGCGACTCAGGTGTCGGTGGTCCCTCCAGGTCCAGGCCGTGGATGTCCATGCACTCTTCCAAGAAAGGTATCGTGGTCGACATACGACTGGACACTGACATTTTGCGAAGCTCTTCAATTTCCTGAGTCTGATCCTCGTTGGTTTTTGATGTTTGGTTTAGGACGTTTTTCAGTTCTTCCATTTGCTGTGAGTTTATGTGATTTAAGCCATGTAATGAAAGTTTTACTGACAAAATAACAAATTTGCCTAAAAAGATTTGAATTCCAAGTACTCACCTCTCCGAGGTCCTTTTCGTTTCGGGATTTGCAGTCCAATTGTCTTTCGAGCTCCCTGATGAGGTCTTGCTGGTGGTTTGACTTTTCAGTCAGGTTTTCCAAATCTCGCTCAAGTTGCTCCTGCTTCTCCTTTGCCTGTTGTTTCATCTTGTCAATTTTTTTGATCTGGTGTTGCAAGGCGTCCACCTGGAGGAGGGGAATGGAGGGTAAATCTTATCCAAACTTTCAATTCTGACCTGTTTTCCAAAATTATTCACACTAAATCCGTTATAACGAGTTAGTCTTGGGAGCTACTGTACGTGGAATTTAAATATATTAGTATCCCACTCGATTAGAGAACTGAACTGCATAACAGGGTTCACACTCAAATTCAAAAATCGATTTCCCTGACTTTCCCTGCCATACAAAAAATTGTTTAGCAATAGTAATAATTTAGGATTGCGAAAGGCAACATATTCAGAAACAGAATATTGAGAAATTATTAAGGAAATGCAGTGGCAACTTTTTCTTAAAAAAATTCTATTCGTAAATTTGCTATGAATTTAGGTGTAATTTTTGCCAAAATAATCTCAACTTCCCTGACACTTTCACGAATTTTGACGAATTCCCTGACATTCCGCGACTTTCCAGACGGTGCGAACCCTGCATAATAGATAATTAAATATTCTACTGGTCTGTTCCTACTGAATCTTCCGTTAAATTATTTCGTCTCAAATATACTTATTTTTGGTTAATGTTGAGAAGAATAAGGTTTGATATAACTATTGCAAAATTTAATGCAGAAAAAGCTCACAACTACCATAACAAATAGACTGCCACTGAATCGTATAATAAAATTATTTCGTCTCAAATATACTTGTTTTATGTTAAACATTTCAAAAGTTAACTTGGTTAATGTTGAGAAAAATAAGGTTTGACATAACTACTGCAAAATTTAACACAAAAAAGCTCACAACTACCATAACAAATAGACTACCACTGAATCGTTCATTACATTAATTTATCTCAAATATACATGCTTTTATGTCAAACATTTCAAAAGTTAACTTGGTTAATGTTGAGAAGAATACGATTTGATCTAACTATTGCAAAATGTAACAAAAAGCTCATCACAAATAGACTGTCGAATTTTCACAGACATAGCAACACGATATGATGGCATTGCTCAAATGGATTACGAAACATAATTTTAGCAAATGAATTATGAAACAATTTAAGCCTGATTGTGGTGATGGCGATTGGAATATGCATTTTACTGAATTCAGAAATTCGATATTCAGTTGAAAATAGAGACAAGGGCATATTAAAAATGTTATTTTATTACCGCATTCAACAGCACATCGATTAATGTACAGAAAAAACATATCTTTAGAAAAGGTATGACATCATACATGAAATGGGATTTAATTTCCCCATTAATCACCACCACCACAACAAGCAAAATGTCAATTAAAGTGAGCTTTTCTTTGGTATTAGAGAAGTAGGAAAACCATTTCAGACGTGAGCAACCCCAATGCTAGCATGCACAGCTCGTCGGACCGTGAAACCACACTATGTCCAAGCCAAAAACTAACCTCTCGAGCAAGTTGCTCCTCGCTGTTTTTCGCTTTATCCTTCTCTCGCAACACCTCTCGCAACTTGTTCATTTCCAGCTGAAATTCCTCTCTTTCTTGCTCCCTTTCGGCTGTCTGCTCCTTAAAAACAAAATATAAGGCAATTTTAGGTAGGACTTAATGACTTTCCTAGTACATAACACTTTGGATTTGAGCAGACAAGTCAAAATTGAGACAAACTATTCAGAGAAATAGATGTCTAAAATATCAAAAAAAAATGACATAATTAAATTCACTGATATTCTGAAGGCTCGCAGCGCCTAAACAATTTTTCCAGAAAAAAATTCACATTATGCTGGATTGCAAATTTGGGCTTCGCAGCTACACTTATGACCTGCTAAATGCTATGAGAATTGGTGTGTTTTTTCAGAAATATTAATTTCGAAGAGAATAGTTAGTGCAGCTTTTTTTAAAACTAGATCATCAATAGTCCACTGCAACCTTGTAGATTTTCTTATTAAATAACCACAATAAACATAAAATGCGATGCTAACACTGACAAATTCTAGGTTACAATGCAAATTCCCTTAGTTTTCCAGGATTTCCAGGATGAATATAAAAAAACTACCTGAAGTTTATGAGTTTTTCAGCTTTCAACAAATTTGTCTTTCAAAGTTTCAAGCGTTGTTGTTCAAGTTTTCTAACAATATTTTTCAAAAGTAATGTTTTGAAAATACTGTTTTAAAAATCTATTGTCTTTGAATTATTTATTAATTCACTGAAAATACCCATTTAAAAAAAAAACAATATTTATGAAGAGACAATGTATACGAAATTTGTCAAATAGCTTCTCCCTGGCCACGGGAAACAGCAGGGAACGTAAAGACAGAAGTTGATAAAAGAAACACTGATATTTCTGACTTGCTTGAATTTAACAGGGCATAGTGCAACTAAGTGATGCTTCAGTGAAATCGTGAAGTTACGTACTTCAATAAACTGCTTGTATCCTCGCAACTGCTTGTCGATGGCATCGATCTGCTGCTGCAGGTCTGTGACTTCCTTGCGCTTTTCTTCCAGAATGGCATCATGTGAGGCAGTGATTTCCTCTAGTGTCTGTTCCAGTTCTTGGATACGTCCCATCAGGTGGCTTCTGTCCTTCTCGCCACGGTGCTGAAGGCCTCTTTTTTCATGCTGAAGACGAGTGTTCTCTTCCAGCAGTTCTGTATGGAATACGTTTATCACTCAATAAATCGAAAAGCTGAGGAGACGCCACTGAAAATGTTAGGAAAAAATGATAACTTCTTCTAAAAGCAGTCCGGCATACAAATTGCCGGCAAGTTACCGCCCCTGTTGTGGAGGTGTCTGACATTGATGGATGACAATCGTGCCAAAAGTGCTCAAGAGCCCATGTTATTGCTAGTTTAAACTGTTATCGGCAGTGCTTATAAAGAATTGAGAAACGCGAGGAATTTTTCTTTCGATTTGACAATCCGTCAGTGTGAGACCCCAGCCAGAACTGAGTCCCGAACCGCAACACCAAGATCACTCGTGCATTAGCTAATTAGTGTAGATTTTCCAAAGATTATTTGAAACAATGTGATGAGGCTTCTGTAAATGAGTGAACCAAAAATAGCTAAAAATGATTAAGCTAGAGTGAACCGAAATAGGCAACTTGATTTTTGGAAAATTACAAAAGTGATGTCCAGTATCATATCTGGTTCACGCACCATGGAACTGTTAGCTGAAAGAGAATATCAAATAAATTGCAATTTAAAATTAACTAACTTATTCGGTGAAGGCTTTAAAATTGCAAATGTTTTGGACAAATATGTTTGAATGAATTTAACAATTCTGATAGGTTGCTTGCATACTCGGCTAAGAAAGAGGTTTTTCTATGGTAACTACTAATTGCTGAAAACGAGATTCCCCAAGTTTGTCAGGTTTTCTAGGGTCATATTCTCAGTTTACCAGGCTTAAAAAGGTATATTTTAAATTTTAACTGCGTGCCGCAATTCGTTTAAAACAATATTGGTATTTTCATTGAAATCATGATTAACGACAGTTTTGAGGGATTTTTTACATGTATATAAACTAGATCACCGATAATGCAGTTTTAGACCATTTTAACAATTTAGGAAATATCTCTCGAAAATTTCGAAAATGTTTTCCAAAAATATTAATAACAAATTCACCACTGAGGACTGTTTTCATTTTTTTAAACTAAATCATCAAAAACGAATAAGATAATTAATTTAGGGGCGCCGCAAGCAAATTTTTTTAGAAAAACAACCTCAAACGCTAATTTTAGGGGAATGGTAGAATCAGACCCAATCATTTTTGTGCTGACTTCTCAAACTTATATCGAACAAACACTAAACACAATTTGGATATCAGTACTGAAAAATTCCAGGTTTCAATTCAAAATTCCCCTGAGTTTTCCAGGTTCAAGGTGGTAATCGCCATATTTTCGTCTCTGTACAACTAGTTCGCTAACTTACAATCTTCAGATGTGCTAACTTCCCCAATATCCACATTGTCAGACACAACAGTGCAGAAAGAAAGAATAAAATAACTTCACAACTTCTTTGAACCAGACAATGCACAGGCAAACAGTGGAAGAAAGACAGCCTTCGGCACGGATCTAGATAGCGGTTAATGTTAGCAGCGAGAACCACTAACTAGCTTAAGCGAATTATCGATTTAATAAAGATAAGACGTGAATATACTAAGACAGACCTGTGCCACCAGTGGCCAAAAGATGAGTGAGAGGCTCAGTCCGCACCGATTTGACCACTGAGAACAAAGGAGAGGAGAAATAAAATTGGAGAAGACTGAGTCCAGAAACAGATCATCGGCACGCAGCCATTCAATGCTAATCCAGTCCAATTTCGTGCATGTCGCATTCCCACTGTCAAGAGTGGGGGTCCAAAATGTTAATTAGCATTAAACAGCTGGTGCCCACAATTAAAAATAACGAACTTACAGGCTAAAAATTAAAACATTAAAATGAAGCCATGCCACTGAGTAACCCAGAGTGTCACTTGCATTGAAGAGCAAGAAAACATTTCATAACATGATGTACTGTAAAGTTAACTTTCTTTCGAATTGAAGTGATCAAGAAACGTATTTTTAATTTGTCAGCTTCCTGTTTTCAGCACAAATGTGTAACTATAATGGATTACATGTACCATATTTTAATTAAATGTTCTTGGTGCACCAAGTTCTGAGAACGGACATTTAAGATGCAGTATCACCTTCGGTGAATCTAAATTTTGAGATTTAATGATCACGTTATATGAACATGATACCCTGAATTAAGCAGCTCATTAGCCTAAAACGTACGATGACAAATGTCCACACCTCAGTCAATCAGTCATGCCACACACGCCAAACACTCAGCAATGAAGTCAGGCAATGACAGCATGCACATTTACGAACACATTCAGCCATAAGAAAATTATTGAAAGCACAATTTACTACATGCTAATAACCAAATCATATTTCTTGAAAAAACTGAGTGTTAGATTCTAGATCTAGATGATCCCGATGCAATGAATGGCAAATTTAGTAAACAAAAGGTATGAGGTCATGAAGGAAAGCTAAAATATATCACGTGCTAGTTACAGTATCAACCTTGAGGAAAGATGTTCAAAAAATTATGAAAATGAATAAAATGAATAAAATGAAACGCATCGAGTTTTTGATTATCTGTGCACTGGGAAGAAAAGGCGCACAAAAAAAAACCGAAAACTGTCAAAACCATTGCCACAAAGGAATCAAACTAGAGGGTATTGAAATGAAAACTTATATGAGGATGGCTACCGCTCATGAAGTCTTGGAAGTCATCGAAAAGTCATGAAATTTACATTAGGGTCATTGAATTTTTGCCTTTGATTGATTCAACAAATAAAAACGTGGGTTAAAATTCATTTGCCATCCAGATTTGCCAAAAAATAATATGTTCGCATACAGCGCATTTTGGCCAATGATTAAATCATCACTAGGGTATTACCGGTCAAGGGTACTATCGGTCATGGAAGCTTTGGAAGTCATCGAAAAGTCATGAAATTTACATTAGAGTCATGGTATTTTTGCGTTGATTGATTCAAAAAATAAAAGCGTGTGTCAAAATTCGTTTGCCTTCCAGTTTTGTCAAAAAGTTTTGCCTATGGCGTTTTTTGGTCAATGACACGTCATCGCTAGGTTATTATTCTAATAAGCATTGAAATTTTCTGAAGTCATGAAAAAGTCGTTCATAATTGTGGATCTTGAAATACCAAATCCACCCTGCAAATATGCACAAAGCAGCAATGAAAAGCATGGATATGTAAATGGCCCATGAATGAGAATTGCATGTCCCGTGACAACGCCGATATGAAGTGCTACCTGGCCAATCAGCGCAAAGCAACTTTCAGAATACTCGCCTTACGTACACTACCAGAGCAACGAACTTCGGGGTAAAATCTAATCGGCAATGATGCAGCACATCATGACAAACATTCACACCCAAATGAATATGAATCAAGCGCTAAGAGAATCCACTTACTTTGCGCATGTTCGCCAATGCCCTCAGCAATCACTTCCTGGTGGAACAGAAGCTGCTTCTGGTCCTCGATCAAGCTGTCATGCAGTCTATCGTTCTCAGCCTGAGCATTGTCCAGCTGGCAGACCATCTGCTCCAGTTGCCGCTCCTTGTCGGCAAGAGTGTCTTCCAGCTGGCTTTTCTCGGCTTCGCAACACTTAAGTAAACCTGAAGATCAGAAGAGAAACTCCATCAATTGCAGCACAAGAGGTTATCAAGAAGGAATCATGCTTGAATAAAAACGGAAACATTCTGCTGACAATGACTTCAATCAGGATTCATACCAAAATTTGCAACTCAATTTCCCTGACCAAATCTGATCAATTTCCCTGACTATCAAATAAAAAAATATCACATGTCAGTAAAACTAACTTTATATTTCACACTTTGCCAATTTAAGTTCATGTATCTAATATTTTTAAATTGTTTCACATGTATATATTCGGGTTTTTCAAAATGTTCATCTAATATTTTTGAAAAAATATGCATTTTCATTTGCCGCGACCCCGTGTATATTTTAGAATTGAGAACGCCGTAGGCAATTTTTTTTGCAAAAACTAGACCACAAAAATTGTTCTAAAAAAAGCAAAGCCTGCAAATTAATATTTCAGAGAACGTCGTAGGCGAAATTTGTAAAAAAATTTAGTTTCAAAGCAATTTTAAAGACAGTCTTAGAAATGTTAATATTTAAGAGAATACTCAAGGCCCTTTCTTGTTTAAAAGAAAAACTAGACCAGAAATAACAGATTTAATATAAGCAGGCGAAATATTTAGAAAAATCGGATCTTAAATGATGAATATTAGACAGTACCTGCGACATTTTTCTTTGCCACGGCAATTTGCAGTAACATATAGGAACACTGGACAAACTGTTTCCTTGACAAACCCAAGAAATTGCCCCTCAATTTAATCATATTTCTATGATGGATTTTAGCTCGGTTCTTTAAAAGGAAACGCTGTAAGCGAAATTTTTGAAAAAAAACTACTGCAAATAACGAATTGTAGGTGTAATTTATAGGGTGTTTTTCACAAAAACAATTGAAAATTAAAAATTTCCAGTCCCAAAATTGAAATTAAATTTTTTTTAAAGTTTTCCCTGACTCCCACCTGACTTTCCCTGGCGTTTTTGGTAAAATGTGCCACATTTCCCACACTTTCCTGAACGGTATTCACCCTGTCGTATACAAATATGCAGTAAAAATCACCGGTGTCCATGATTATGTCTAAATGTCTAAAATTATGTCACATCTGCAATTAATATCGAAAATGTCGAGGAAAATTCTTCCAATTTTTCAATATTCATTTACGAAAAATATTCCAACAGAAGCCCCATTGACTAAATATGATTTGATGTTGACGAATATGAAACTTGCATCTTAGTTGAGAAACCATTAAAAAGTGCTGCGATCAGAGAAGCACTAATAACTTTTACTAGGTGTGCCGCATAAATCAAACGATTTTCAAATGCAATAAATTAATGAATACGAGAATTTCATTAACGAAATTGTACAGAAACATTGTAAGCAAACCAATATGTGATATTATTAGCTGTAAATAGCTTTATCATATTAAATTACTTGATGCTTATGTAAATTATTTTTTTCCATGTTGCATCACAAAAGGTGTTAGTACGATTTGGGAGTTATTTCGGTCATATCTGATTCCATTTTATGTCAACAATCAACAGTCAAGACAGCATTGGGGTTTTACATTTGATGTTAGCAATCAATGGTCAAGACAACTATGCGTTTTTACATTTGACATCAACAGTCAATACAGCATTGTTTAAATTTAATGTCAAAGATCAACCCAGTCAAGACAACATTGTGATTTTCCATTTTATGTCAACGATCAGCAGTCAATACACATTTTTACACAATGTCAACAATCAACAGCCATTGTGAGTTTGCATTCGATGTCAACGATCAACAGCCATTGTGAGTTTGCATTCGATGTCAACGATC
>JAQGAF010005286.1:0-12338 GCA_034687865.1 Kryphioiulus occultus | reverse complement strand
GTTGATGGATTACACCCCCTACCACACGGTATTCAGTTACTGATAGTAGGGTACTGAGTTGAATTGAATTGAATTGACTACGTTGCTAACATACAAGAGTGGCTCCCTAGCTGTCGTAATTTATGCTGCTTATTTTCTTCTTTTTTTGTGTTCTTTGTGTTAAATAGCTGATTCCGTTGCCCCAACCGTCAGGCACTCTCTGCCAACTTATTTGTTTTAGAAGTCCACTTTTTTGCAAGCTTAAAGTGTCAATGCTGATGCAGGGGGGTACAATACTGATCTTGGAAAATTAGTCAAACCAGACTTATTCTAATGATTTAGTGAGTGTTCATGAAATTAATGTGAACATTTCATTTCATATTTTGTGAGCTTTTATACTGTATACAGTAAGTTCGTGTTGCTCCATACCTAGACTTGATAACCGATACTATATTGATACCACTATGATCTCTCCAAATACCGGGTGAGGCAGAATAACTGTGGAGGTCATTTTATTCTTTATTGTCGAAATGTAAATTGAAGATGATGATTAATATACATGTACATGCATATGTATAGTTTTTGGAGCATGCGCAAACCAATGGTGATAATGATAACGGTTCAGTGAATTCGAAATGGTTCAACATAACCTGTGTCTACCAAATAAATGGTTAGATTATTTGTAATGATGACCCTGGCGTCGATATCTATTTTTCAACTTAAAATTTTTCAGAAGTTCCCGTTCCAAAAAGTCTGTTTATCATAACTTTGTTTGTTTTGAAAATAATACAAGAGAATGAATGTTTTCGACAAGTATGCGGAGTAATGTGTTTAATAATGCAGTTTGGAATAATCCAAAGTCACACTTTGCTTACGTCAATAAATTTGTTATGCATTCTTTATTTACATTAAAGCATTACAAACCATGTGTGCTAAGCCTGTGCATGTGGTGCTTATGGGTTTATTATTCGAAGAGTTTATTCACGTTTTGGATAATATCTTTCTGTGGCAGTTTCGATATTCAGTAGAATCGTTTCGACGTTTTCTGTCATAATTCAGAATTCTTCGAAATTGGTAATTATTCTGTACTTAGTACAGTGTGTTGCAGCTTTGTGGTATTGCTCTTGAGTTTTTGAACATACTCGTACATAACCATATCGCACTTTAACCTTTAAATCGAAAATTGATTGTTTCATTAGAAAGCGTCAATAATTTTACATTATTTTTAATTGGTTTATCTTAACAAATATTTTTTTTGGCTCTTAGTATATATTGCACTCAGTATTTTACTAGTTTAAGCTGATAGTACATATAATAAATCAGGCAGATTAATTTGAGTGCTGAGAAAACAGAACACGTGTGCACTTTGGTATTGTTTCTGCCCCTGCATCCTGAACACTGAGAAAGGGCATATTTGGGCTTCACCTAACGGTTAAGGGAAAGGTAATTGAATCAGAAATTACATTATTAAGATTAAGTTTTTTTTGTTAGGATAGTTAATCAATAAATATGTAAATTTAAAGAGCTATGACAGGCTTCAGTCTTTTATACTAGCAGTTATAGGTGATATACAGCTATAAATGTGGCTCGTGTTTTTTTAAAGTGCTATGTTTGAGTTTTTACAAATATTATTGGATTGTGTATAACTTTCTGAAAGTGTTATTCAAAAACGACTAACCAAGAATCAAGCCATTCGGATTACTAAAATGGAAACATGGCAAGAAATAGTTTGATAACTTGTGTTTAAAATTGTATCTGTCCATTTATCGTTTCGGTCTGTATAGAATTGAAAAATGTGGAAAACACTGGAATCAATAGTATTTGTTTCTTTTCAGTTTAATTCAGTTAAGGGATTACACAATGAAACGTTAACAGTAATTAAACTAAGATAATCGAATTTCTTGCTTTTATAGCCCTGGAATATCTATTACTTCATGTATAATTCTCTAGCTTATTATGCTCATTACTCTATACAGCCTTGTAGTTTATATAATTGAGACATTCACACAAACGTTGAATACTAGAACAATTTGGATTGGCGCTGCTTTCATACTATTCCTAGAGCAATTCTCGGTGCTTCTTTATCCCAGAATTCCATTTTGTCTGTACGAAGGCCAGTCTCCATTCCGTTTTTGCCATCTCCATATCTGAAATAATGAAGCTGTCGAACATTTGGAGTAGGCGTCCATCTGGGAAACTTACAGCTCTTGGAGTTGGGATTTCTATGTAATGAAATGTGGTTAACATGTGCAGGATAGGTGTACATGTATTTCGAAATAGTGATTCATCCAACTTACAGGTTTATTACGAAATTAATCAGGTGTGACACAAGTATGTCACTCATCCTGCCATCTCTGGCTGTGTAAGGTGGAGTCAGGTGGTAATAAACTCCGTTTATGCCGTGGTCAACTTCTGTATGATATTAGAGAACGAAATTTCGTGCTGTTTAACCTGTGCTGTTTAACCGAAACTTTCTCTCATATTCGTTCGGATACAGTGGTTTTTAGAATAAATACAGTGTATATCATTGGAGTTCATGAATTACACCCCCTACTACATGGCATTCACTTACTGATAGTAAAGCACTGAGTTGAATTAAATTGAATCAAATAAGCATTTAAAAATGCATTATAGGTAATTCAAAGATTACAAAAACTTAGTCTTCACTCTCGTCATACAAGAATAACCTGATTTCCATCACATTCTTAAACAAGCATTACTTTGATTACAGTTATATTTACTTGCCTTTGTCGCCAAAATTGTTTATTGTATTGTTCATATCTCCGTGGTAATCGAAAGAATAGTAATATGTGGTAACTTTTGGTGCAAGATATCTTGTCAGGTTGTCAGCACCTCTTCTAAATGTCGCATCGGTTGACGCCTGAAAAAAAATCCGAAAGTCAAATGGTAACAGCATCCTAACCGTCCCCATTACCGTCACGGTAATCGCACCATCAATGGCACCATAACCGTCACGTGCACCATCAATGTCTCAATAGCCGTAACCGCGTTGTCACCATCAGGGTAACCGCCCCGTCACCTTTACTGCAACTGTACTGTAACGGTGTTCATCATTATTAAATGATGACCTCATTGTTTTTGGCCAATCCTCCTCACTTCTGTCGCTTTTTGTCATAATTTGATACACCCCTGAAGATGATAGCACTCAATGATAAAAATTTCTACTATTTATGACTCCATGACGCCTACTATGACGTTATTTAAGCCCCACTAAAGTCCTTGAAGTCTGCAGTCAGATGTGCACGATTTTGAAGTATTGCCAACCCTTGGGTTATGCAAATTTGTTTTATGGTATTTTAACGTGATCAGGCTAAATTGTGTGACAAAAATACATTATTTAAGATCTAATTTGTATACCGATTTCGATGAAAATGATGTCGAGTGCTGACATATGGGGTGGTGGGTCTGAAAATCTCGATTATTGTGACAAAATACTTGACCGTTGCATTTCGTATGCATTGAGATAGATTTAAGTTAATTAAAAGCAAACTGGCGTCTGAAATACATTTTAACAGTAAAGAAATCGTATATCAATTCAGGAGAAGTGAGTTATAGTTAAATATATGTCGAGTTTAACGCTTCACGGATATAGCGAGTAACGGTTATAACGAACAAATTGGGTCGGTCCCTTGATGCTCGTTATAACCGCATTCGACTGTATGTCGAATACAACACTCAAAGTGATTTACGGCTTGTATTTGTAGGTGTTGCTATCAGTTATGATCACCCTGTTTTGTGATGTATCCTACCACCTGGGCATTCATGAATATGGGCATATTTTCCAGGCTTTCTTTGCTATTCCTCAGTTAAATTTAGACCTGAAGATATTTTACTTTTTTGAGATTGTTTGGGATTGAGGCAAGGTGTTTATTTGTATGCTTACATCAATCAGAAACTGGAAGAGCTGTTTTGTTTCTGTAAAGTTGTACTCGGCTTCGTACTTGCGTCGCACTGCCAGAGATAAGTTTTGTAAGTTGTTCTCGTACTTTAACAATAAACGCAACATTGGTGGAAATCGATCATTGAAGACGTTGTCAACCATAGCGTCCGTTAGAATTGGTGTTTGCTGGAATAGAACAACCACATTGCCATATTCACTGTTACATTTATAACCAAATTCCCAGCTAATTAATCAGTCCCCTTAATAACCTTAAGATCCTGCAGCGTTGGGAAGCGCAGAATGGCTGATGCCGTTTCGTCTTTTGTGGTACCCGACACTGAGATCACTTTGTGGAATTTGCCTTGTTTGAAAAGTTCTTCTGGGGAGTCACATAGGTATTTGCATGTTCCACTGTTCTCAACTACTGGTGCCAAAGGAATTAACTGACCTCTTAAAAGCTAAGAATAAAGAACAAAATACACTGTATCTATATTACTGAACTTTCTGGCTTTTTGTATAATTTAAACAATGAAGAAGCAACGGCAAAATCCATAGTGTAATGGTATTTTCAAAGGGCAGTTGGCGTTAGTCTAATATTGCATACATGCATGAACCTCTACCCAAGAAGCTCTTGGCAGTGCTGTATTTTATAATATTTTTTGGATAAAATTCATCATTTTTATTTTATTTTTTTTTACACTTGTGTCGTTCCTAAATTATTAACAGTATAGAGAAATTGTTGTGTGGATCTGATTTTTCAAAAATGCAGCAGGCCTACGTTCAGCCAGTGGTAAAATAAAAAGTTCGAAAGAAGTTTTCTCACATTTGTATTCAAATAGGCAAATTTTAACCAACAAAATAAAATACTCACAATTAAAGCAGCTGAGGCTATAGTCAGTTGTTTGGCCGGTTTGCCTCGAAGGCATCTTACTAAAACTGAATTTTCGTTGGAATGGCAACCAACAATATTTCCCAGTGTCTTTGCTATTGAAAGTGGGTCGTTTTGCATGTTTGCGTTCATCAATGGTGATCCGCTGACAAGATAAGCACCACGAAATAGCCCTAGAAATATTTAAAGATCATGCAGTTTATCAGTGTAGCTAAATAAATAGATTGTATTTTACTTCCTTTAATTTTATATGTTTACACTTATTACAACCTTTCTATTAACTTGAAATTGCTTGCAAAATTTGTTTCGATACATTAGAAACTTGTCAGGCGTATAAATTCGGTGCAGCATGACAAATGCAAGGATTGATGACTCCATTTATTTATAGTGAACTTAGGCTAACTTAAACCACTTTAGCATATGGAACATTAAGAAAAATTTGATTCAAGATTATGCCAGACACCTTGACCAGTACCAAATTTCAAGTTTTGAAGGCTATAGTGAGGTACACGCATGCATTTCCTGCTTCAATATACTGTGTACATGTAATATACCTGAAGTAACACGAAAATACATGTTATTTTAAAATAACGGTTTAAATTCTATTACATGCTGCTATTTGTTTTGAATGACAGAATAACATTTGGAAATTGTTATCAGAAATAGCTGCAAGAAACAGTTTATCGTTAAAAATGACACGAAATGGAGTTTGATATTTTACATGTTATTATTTCACGAAAGTTCAACAAATTTCAAATGCTTTGAAATGGACAAAATAAGCAACAACGAATGGCCTTACCTCTTGCTGATGGCGCCACCATGTGGAAGCCAATAGAGATGGCACCTGCACTCACTCCTATTACTGTCACCTTTTTAGGATCGCCCCCAAATTTGTCAATGTTCCTTTGAACCCATTGCAGAGCCGCAATCTGGTCAAGCAGTCCATAATTTCCGGATGCAGCCGAGTCGTTGGTGCTTAGGAAGCCTGTCAAGCAATTTCGTGAAACAGTGTAAATATTATTGACTGACAACAGAGTTTCTCAAATCAGAATTCAATGGGTACACTTCGGTATACTTCTCTAAATGCCCCCTTTTCTAGTATACAAAAATTGCACATGTCCTATCTATCGAAATGTATCCTCTTTCTTGTTTGATCGTTTGTAACCTAACCTATCATAATAATGTAATATCTGATTTAGCTATCTCTAACCAGCAGGCAGCCTCTGCTAACTTATGAGCCAGTAGGAGAAGCTTACTTTTTAATTGTGGTTATGCTGGGGCAGGGACAATACCGAAGTATACCCAATAATTTCATAATTTAGTCAGTATTAATTAATTAAAAACTGGTCATCCTGTTTCCATACCAAAGCTCAACAGCCGATACTGTATTGACACCATTACAATATTTCCATATGTCATCAGCCTAGTTGGTGGAAGATCAGCTGCAGAACCGAGTTGAAACGAACCGCCATGGATGTTAACCAATACTGGCAGTTTTTTTCCTGGTGGCAACTGAAATATACAAATGCATTGATGGTTGTGAAAAACGTGCAGGATTTTGCAAGATCGCAAAATTTAGTTAACCTAAAATGTTCTGTGCAACCATTCTTTTGAAATTTGATTATGAAAGTAGTTTACCGAATGGCAAAAGACGTCGAGTGTTAAGCAGTCTTCGTCACCTTCATATCTGGTAAATGAAGGTGACATTTGTGAACATTTTGCCCCATATGTTGTACCGTTCAAAGTTCCATTCCATGTGTCTGGTTGTTCCGGTGGCTATTTAAGTCATGAAAATTCACAATCTCAACGTATTATGTTTTTTTGAAGATATTAATATTATTTATTTTGAAATTGCAACTGAAGTACTTGTAAATGCTGTTATACAAATATAAGTATGGCGACCAAAGGCAAAGTTTTCACATGGAATATGCGAAATATAGTGCATAAATTAACTATAAAGGTCAATTGTATTATGATTCACTTATCTTCTAAGCTGTTGAAGGGTATAAAATAATGTACACTGCCATCCCTAAACCTCTATCATCTGCGATTATTTAATGTTTGATTTAATAAACAAATTTTTGTAGAAATTTGTGCTTAAACGCTCCATACTTTTGGTTAGTTTTCTATAAAAATTTCGCCAATGACATTGCTGATATCATTAATCTTTCACAAAAAATCTATTATTGAGGATCCCTTTTATTAAGATGTTATTAAGTTTTGCCTTCGATTAACATACATGTATCTAAAATACTGTATTCTTAGGAAAATTCGTTGAAATCTATCTTTTTCTGCTATTGATATTTAACTTTCCAACGCTATTTTCTTAACTAATTTCAGGTAATTTATTTTAAATAATCTAGTTTTCAAAAATATATCACAGGGATTATTAATTCTTAAAAAATGTTTAAAAGCATTATTGAGTACACTATGAATTGTTATGATCCTTTACTAAGATACCGTGTCTAGAAAAATTATTGAAACCACTCTCTTTAAAAGTAATATGAATAATTTTTTTTTCGATAAATGAGTGTTCAAAACCAAATTAGTGATTTTATGTAATTTTCGTTTATGACGTTCATCTCATTGTAAAATGTCAAGGTTTTGATGTCAAGGAATATAAATCCTTGATTTGGCTTTTAAATTCCCTAAAAAACCGAATCTGTTCCCCTCAAACATGTAAGTTGTATGCAAGTTGTTGCAGCGATTTGTACTTTTATCTTTGAGTTTAGTTTTATCCTTGAGGAATATTACATTTAAACATCTAGGATGCAAATTACCTCACGTGGATTAAAGGTTGATCTTTGTTACCTTAAATCGAAGATTCCCAAGTGGTGGCTTTGCAAACGGGATTCCTAAGAATCCATAAAATCTTCGTCCATCCAACGTGTCGAAAAACCTGCCCCTCACAACACCTTGTTGAACTCTGACCACAGGATCTTTGAGATGTGCCCATATGCAACAGAATCTCAAACACAAAATCCACAATACACTGTTGCTAACAGATTTCATGGCGTTAGCTAGATTAAGGTCTGTTCAATGTGGTAATTCGAAATACGTTCTATATGATATCCACATACAATTTATTCCAAGCGCAGCTGTTATCATCTAGTTAAAAACCACCTGTTTTCGTCTAAGGGTATGTGCTTACTTCGATCGTCTAGATAATAATTTGCTCAACGGTTTCTACGAACCTTTTAGTAGTGTTCCAAAATTATTATTAATGTGTTGTTGTCTTTTCGAAGAACACATATATGCGCTGTTGTGACATTTTTTGCAATGTCAGTGCGTAATAATCCGTGAAATCATTGCAATATCCCATTCAACAGCTTGTGGTATACTTGCGGTAAACAACCTTGATAAAAGTATGGTAATCATAATGGTGCAGTGCACTGGAAATGGTAAAACATACTGTGGTCGTGACATCAATGGATGAATTATGATGAATGTTGACTCTGGTTGCCAAATCGATTTTTCATCACTATTCATCAAAAAAATTAATGTTCCAAAAAACCTATTTATCACTTATTTGAATGTAAATAAAACAGATAATCAACGTTTCTGACAAGTGCGAAGTAAATATTTTTAATATCGTTAATCGAAATTCCCATTTGGAATAACCCATGTTACACTCGGCTGACGACAACAACTTCGTTGTTGCATGCTCTCTTGTTTGCACTACCGCATTATATCATTTGTGTCAGCCTTTGCATGTGGTGCGTATGAGTTTCGATGTTCCAAGAATTCAGTCATGTGTTCGATTTCCTAAAAAATTCGAAATACGTTCTATATGATTTCCACATGCAATTTATTTCAAGCGCATATCATCTAGTTAAAACAAACTGTTATCTTCGAAGAGTATGCGCTTGTTTTGATAATATAGAGAATAATTTGCTCAATGTATTCTAAGCCCCTTTTATAGTTTTCCAAAATTGTTATTGATGATCGAGTTCGTGCCTTTTCCAAGAGTCTATTTGCGCAGTTGTCACATTTTTGCAATGTCAATACGCAATGTTGCTTTAAATGCGCATCTTGATTGCTTCTGTGCCACAATACTGGTATACTTGGTCAAAAGCGTATTAATTTCTATAAATTAAATGAAACGTGATTCATTCTAATTTGAGTATGCTCTACAACTTTCAAAATGTGACTTGGGGTGTTTGAACGACAGTTTAGAATTTGAATATGCAGTGACTCTTAAAATGAATTCTGAAGTGAATTATTAAACATAACCTGGTCTGCCTCATAAACTGCGTCGAATTTGGTTTTTCATCTTATAATTTATGAAACGGTCCTGGTCCAAAAAGTCTTTTTATCAGAAATTTGCATGTTTTAAACAATAATTCAAGAGAGTGATTGTTTTCGACAAGTATTCGGAGTAATGTTTTTAATATTGCAGACTGGAATAATCCAATGTCACTGCTGACATCGATAAATTTGTAATGCTCTCTTTACTTGCATTAAAGCATTACAAACCATTTGCTATAAACCTGTGCATGTGATGCTTATAGGTTTATTATTCGATGAATTTATTCACTTTGTGAACAATATCTTTCTATGGCAGTTTCGATAAGCAGAAGAATCGTTTCGACGTTTTCAGTCGTATTTGAATCCAAGATACAGTCATTCAGAATTCTTCGAAATTGGTAATTATTCTGTACTTAGTACAGTGTGTGGCAGCTTTGTGGTATTGCTCTTGCGTTTTTGACTATACTTGTACATTACCATATCGCCCTTAAACCTTTAAATCGGAAGTTGATTGTTTCATTAGACGGCATCAATACTTTTACATTAAGCTTAGTTTTAATTGGTGTATCTTAAAAAATATTTCCTTCCGCAAATCAGTTTTTGGCTCTAAGTATATCTGTATATTGCACTCAACATTTCACCGGATTAAGCTAAGAGTACATTTATTTAATCGGGGATCTTAATTTGAGTGCCTGAGAAAAACGTTTACCACAGGTCGTATTGAGAGAAAACAAAACATGTATGCGCTTTTGTATTGTTACTGCTCCTGCATGCTGACCACTATGAGGTTAGTTAATAAACAAAATCTAAGTTTAAAGTGCTATGACATACATGCTTCGACAGTCTTTTATACTAGGCAGGTATAGGTGATATACAGTTATAAATGTGGCTCGTGTTTTTGATTTAAATTGCTATATTTGGATTTTTACAATTATTATTGGATATTGTTCATCTTTCTGAAATTATTATTCAAACACGACTATTCAAGAATCAAGCAACACGGATCATTAAAAAAGGAACATGGCAAGACATTGTAGAATGGAAAAATGTAGAAAACACTGGAATCAATACTATTTGTTTCAACTCAGTTTAATTCAGGTAGGGAATTACACACTAAAACTTGCTTTTACAGCTCTGAGACCTCTCAGACTTCATGTATTGTTCTCTTGTTTAGGATGAGTTTATGATTGTTTAGGATGATTAAACATTGAGACTTTTATAAGAACGTTAAATACTGGAAGAATTCGGATTTTTGCTGCTTTCATACTATTCCTAGAGCAATTCTTGGTGCATCTTTATCCCAGAATTCCATTTTGTCTGTACGGAGGCCAGTCTCCATGCCGTTTTTGTCATCTCCATATCTGAAATAACGAAGCTGGCGAACATTGGGAGTAGGCGTCCATCTTGGAAACTTACAGCCCTTTGAGTTAGGATTTCTATGTAATGAATTGTGGTTAACATGGGCATGATAGGTGTACATGTATTTCAAAATAGTGATACATAAAACTTACAGGTTTATCACGAAATTTATTAAGTGTGACACAAGTATGTCACTCATCTTGCCATCTCTGGCTGTGTAAGGTGGAGGCAGGTGGTAATACACTCCGCTTATGGCGTGGTCAACTTCTGTATGAAATTAGAGAACGAAATTTAGGTATTTTTTGAAATTTCAATTGAGTTAATTGTTTTAAGCTGTCTGCTCAAACTTTCTCTCATGTTCGCAACGCTGTGTTCGTTCACACATGACGTTCACTTACTGATAGTAGAGTACTGAGTTGAATTGAGTTGAATCAAAAAGGCATTTAAAAATGCATATCAATAAATTCAAGGATAACAAAAACTCTATTCTTTACGCTCGTCATTCAAGAACAATCAAACTTCCAAAACATTCATAAACCTGCATTACTCTGATTACAGTTATTTTTACTTGCCTTTGTCCCCAAAGTTGGTTATTGTATTGTTCAAATCTCCGTGATACTCGAAAGAATATAAATATGTGGGAACTGTTGGTGCAAGATATCTTGTCAGGTTGTCAGCACCTCTTCTATATGTTGCATCGGTTGACGCCTGAAAAAAATCAGAAAGTCAAATGTTGTAAATTGAAATTGCTTGCTCATGAACAGTGTGTAAGCAAGATGGTATTGTAGTAATTCGACATTTAAAAAATTATGTGCTGTCATTAAGATCCTCGATTTCCTTACATGTAACAAGAAAGCGAATTTCTCTCCCACAAACTTTGAAATTCACTTCGTTACGTATTATAGGAAGATAGATATAGTGATCGATTTGAAATATATCAAAGAAGCATCTTTCAAAGTGTTTTATTGGAATTTTCCAGTGGGGGAGTGTTTCCGCTTTCCTCCGTTAGAGGACGCTGATTTGAAAGATAACCATTTTACGATTCAGCGCCCTCTGGCGGCGCAGGGTGGAAACATCACTGCTGGAAAATTCCAAAAAAAAATGGCTTTCATAGATGCTTGTCTGATATCAACAAACTCGATCGCCATATTGTTTAATCGGAAGGCCGCAAAAATTCACGGCCTCACTAGTAATGTCGTGAATGGTTTCAAGATGGTTCATCATGTAATTCCATCTTTTTGATAATAATAATGAATTATGTAAAAATACTGAAAACCCACATTTTAGGGCGAAGCGACTGATTGGGTGGGCCGATTTCAATTTCATTTTCGCCAAAATTGCTCATTTTTAATGGACTTTCAGTTAAGATACCACAAAGTATGAGTTGCCATTTGCGAATATTTTACAAATGGTTCCCCCTACGGTTGATACACATTCCCCCAAACACAATTTCTTATCTCATTCCGTTCCGTTTTATAATAATCAAGGTGGAGTTTTAGTTTCACCTGAACATACCGGTATTTCACTTTTTTGAGATTGTTTGAGATCGAGGCAAGGTGTTCATTTGTGTACTTACATCAATCAAAAACTGGAAGAGTGATTTTGTTTCTGTAAAGTTGTACTCGGATTCGTACTTTCGTCTCACAGCCAGGGATAAGTTTTGCAAGTTGTTCTCATACTTTAATAGTAAACGCAACAATGTTGGCAGTCGATCCTTGAAAAAGTTGTCAACCATGGCGTTCGTTAGTACTGATGATTGCTGGAATATCAAAACCAAAATGTTTCATCCATTGCTCTATGCATCCATTTATAATCGAAATTTCATACAAATTCATCAGGGTCCATTAATAACCTTAAGATCCTGCAGCATTGGGAAAAGCAGAATGGCTGATGCCATTTCGTCTTTGGTGGTACCCGACACTGAGATCACTTTGTGGAATTTGCCTTGTTTGAAAAGTTCTT
>JAQGAF010005285.1:0-12338 GCA_034687865.1 Kryphioiulus occultus | reverse complement strand
CAGAAGTAACCAGACTATCAAGCAAAATTATTATCACGACGATTTATTAATTATTCGCAGAGATGTTATGTATACAAGTTTTCAATTTTTTAACATGGCAGGGGTGGGAGGGGAACTGCCCGTTAAAACCCTTTGACGCCCTTAATTTTCACCCATGCACAGTACGGTACAATCAGTAACACAGATTGTTGAAACAGTATTCCCACAGCGTTAGGAACGTAAAATTACCTGAGTTTCCCGGGTTTCCCAGTTTAAAGATTTTATTCGCACCTGACCTTTGGTTTTCCCATCGACCAATATAAGGTATAAAGAACATTCCCTTTAAAATAAATAACATGTTTAATCAATATGACCATTGACTAGGACGATAATTATTGAATTTATAGTCTATACCATACATTGTAGTGGTAACGCATTTTTTAATTTGCATTTTTAATCAGGAGTACTCAGATGCTCGGAATTTATTTGTCATGTTGGCATTTTCTTTCATTGTGCAACTAGTAACTTCACCTAAAAACCACGGCACACGCCAAATCGATAAATGAAATAACTTCTGGATTGAAATGATAATTAAAACTCAGAAAAGCCTGTGACGTTTCGAATTTTGTTCAACTTCCCCCTGACTTTCTCAGGTTTCCCAATGACTTTTCCCTGACTTTTCCATGTTCTGTGGGAATGCATTTTTTAACTTGGATTTTTAATTAGGAGTATTGAGATGCTCGGAAATTTTTCATTTGTCAAATTTCGATATATGGATTGAAATTATAAATAAAACTTAGAAAATCACTTGCCGTTTTTTAATTGTGTTCAAAATCCCCCTGACTTTCCCAGGTTTACCAATCTGTTACAACCACTGACTTTCCCAGGTTTTCCAGGATTCTCAGTTTCTGTGGAAATCCTAATGAAAGAATAATTATTTTTCTTGGACAATTTGTCCAATTACGAAGTTTGCAATGGTCGTTTTAGCAAATCGGTCATCTTATCTGTCAAATAACGAAAGTGTATATCGATTAAGCTCGGCTCATTCGACCAGATAATTGGGCAACTACTTGAGACAATGATTCAAAATTCCTCATGTTACTAAAGACGCATGGATAGGATGCGGCTCTAGTTGCTGATGCATTTCCAAAAATGATTCTTTCCAAGAATATGGCATCGACTATAGTATTTTATTGCTCATGGTTTAACGATAAAAGCAATCTTAGATGTTTATTTTGTCTGCCTTTCTTCCGAAATTCTTAAGACATGCAGGCGCCGACCCTTAGTCGCTAAATCGATGCACAACTCACTATGACTGTAAAAGCCTGATCAATTTCATAAAAAGCCACGTTGCTTTATCAGTGACAAGCTTCGAAGAAAAAGCTTTAAAACCCACAACCTTCTCAGCACCATGCCAGTGTCTAAATCAATAAAGGTAACAGCAAACGTATAATCATCAGCAAATTGAACAGAGCAGTTGGATATTTAATATGCTTTCGAGTTATTTGCAATGATTTCATTTTTTTGTCTACGAGGACATTGTAATCGCCCTTCATTGGTATCACTTTACTCATACATAGGGTGATTGGTCAAATCATCAATTAAATTTTCCTGACTTTTCCAGGTTTTCCAGACACTATTTGGAAAATTTCCAGACAATTTCAAAAAACATTCTTTAAAGATCTGACACATTTTTGGCACGGATTTGATCCATACAAATGCCATACGGCGGGAATTTTGGAAATCATAGATGCGAACACAAGTGGTTCAAATCATTAGATTTCAACATTATTCATTATTCGCTATAGGGAAATTTGCTTTTGAAAAATTTTACAATTCAGGACCGTCGCAATACAAATTTTAAAAATTAATAACAGAAACAATGCATTTTAGGCGAATGTTAGGAAATGTTATGATAATGAAAACTACGTAGGCGAAATTTTTAGAAAAAGTAGATCACCAAAACAGCTTTTCTAATGCTGTTCTGAGATACCTATACCAATCAAAATCGTTGTGCCACAACAAATTTCCAGACAGCATATGAATTTCTGACTTTTCCCGGTTTTTCAGAGGGCCAGTCACCCTGCCATAAAGTAACAGTCATGAAAGAACATTGCTATAAATAGTGTACATGAAAATTTTAAATTCCCTGCAATTTCATCCAATAAAATATTGCGAATACGTCCGAAACTGTCATCATCGAAACAAATAAAAAATCAATAGTGCTCCCAGGCCAAAGGAGAAAGGTTCAATTATTAACAGGTTACTCAAAACTCTCATTTCATTTCAATTTCTCGTCATCTCTCGCCTCCCACATTTATTTCCAACTAAATATTTGATATAATCGTCGACTGAAGTAATAGAAAACGAAAAGCCAACTAGGAAACCAAAGAGGAGATGGGATTTATATTTTCTTCCACCAATAGGCTGTCAACGAAAGATGCTTTCAAGAAAAGAAGCAATTTCGAGAAAGGGATGACAATGGATCATGAACGTTACTTTTATCACCGAGGTTTTTTATTTACGCCTTTTTGCGCCAGAGACAAGTTGTTTTAGCTGAGACATTAACGATATTGAAAACTATTCAGTGACGAAAAAGCGAGAATGGCTTCTCCATCGATAATGCGGATTTAACGAGCAGATGGCATCATTCACTTTCAATTTAAAATTGCATTTTTGCATTCCCAGCAGAATAGTTTTTACAGGTTACGAATCAAAAATCGCTAACTGATTATTAAGTTCAATGAGGAAAGCAGAAATGTTAAATAAAAATTACAAAAACACTGTCGACAAGATATACGAAAATATACATGGCTCCCCCAGAGATAACATTTCCAACTTCCCCGACTTTTCCAGGTTTTAAAACAAATTTCCCTGACTACCTTTGCCATTTAAAATGCAAAGAATATGACATGCCATTGTAAGGAATGCTATACTCATTACTATTTTATACGCAAACAGGAGATATAACAAACTTTCACAAGGAAACAGCAAATTTAGATTAGTTTTCTTAATTTCTTTTAAAGAATTGCGTGTCACCTGTTCATTTTTTGCTAACCAATACCTAGCTATGCAAAATATAACATTGATCGTGGAGTAGAGTACAATGACACCTTTGATAACTCTCGGAATTTAAAACCTTTAATTTTTTCATACAATTAGCACAGAGGCTGGAAGTGATTGCCTAGCGTTAAGGGGCAGCTAACACAGACATGAAATTCCTGCAATCTCTGTTTGTGGCTTTGATTAAGTTTGTATGGAAACCTCTATCTCATGGCATCACTGATGCTGACTGTGGAGTGAAGAACAGTACAGAGAATCGATCCATTATTTTTTTGAATTAAAATCAAAAGCTATAATAGAAAAAAATGAAAAGATTCCAGATTCTCGAGGGTCGAATTATCCTGGTTGGGCAATAGGTCTTCATTTCCATATGCTGCACACCTGCTTTACTGCTTATTGATTTACCCGAGACTGACGCGATAGGCTAAATAAAAGTTCTCTTATGGGTCTTCTCATTATATACGCAAACCCCAGTAACGCAACAATAGGGATTATTCAAATAGGGATATTTCATTCAAGACGCCTATGCACAAAAGCAGTCTTAAGTCAATAACCTTCTGTGGCAAACCATGGTTGTGGGGAAAACCCTTAAGACCTTCCAAAGTTATTTCCTAATCTGGGGGTTAAGACATCCGTAATGGAATATTTCAATTAAGGTTAGAGAAAATGGCATATAAATTGGTTGAAATTACAATTTTCAGCCAGGATTAATGGCTTTCGGAAAACCAATAAAAATCGTTATTAGTTACGCTAGCACAGTACTTTGTCATATTGTCAGTATGTTGTGCATGTTCATGGATTCAGGATATAAAGCATTTAATGCTAGTTTTATTCGCGATGAATTTCCATTCCCATATTTCGTTCGTCACAACAACGTTCACGATTGCATCTTGGTATACTTTTTCAAATTTGAAATTCATGTATGTGCGTCAACTGCTTTACCTTCTGATAGTTTCTGTATTTCTATTTACACCAAACACTTCACCGTAATATATCTAGGGAAACCACGCTTTGATGAAACGAAAATTTGATGTTGATAAGAAATACTGAAATTATGCCGCAAGATATTTCGTTTTCCAAGATGGGCATCTGCACATGGACGAACAGCCACATTTCCAAATGTAAGTATGACATTTTGAATAAAATATTCGATTAGGCTAGACAATTTCAACAAGAAAAAAATCAGTGCAACCGCCATACGTGTAGGTCTACTGTAAATTATAGGATATGGCAGAACGGTTTACTCGTTTTTTTGTACTGATTTTTGTATTGTCTAGACTTGTAAAAACTTTTCAGTTAAAAAATGGCAATATCGTAACAACATAAGGTTCTCCAAAAGCAAAATAAAGGATGAAATTTATCTTGCTCGGTGGAAATTTTCAGATTTAGTCAGCTACTTTCTTCATCAATGTTACAGGGTTTCCAAAGCTTTAGTAACAGAAAATTCCCTGACTAGCCCAGGTTCAAAATTTTATTTTTCCCTTACCATAAAGTAAAAAAGAACCTGTTCTTCAATATAAATAAAGGAATTCACACAACATAAAAGTATTAAGGAATCGTTTAATTTGGATTTTTAATTAAGGGTATTGAGATGCTGGAAATGTATTTTAATTTGAAAAACCTTTGATACTGTCATAATTAAGTCAAAGATTGGAAACGCCAGATTGGTGTTTCCTTTCATTGTGCAAGTTTAACGCAACTTCACCTCGATATATGAAGGCCTTCGGGATTGAAATTATAATTAAAAGTTGGAAAATCTCCTGACTTTTTGAAACATTTCCAAAATTCCCCAAAACTTCCTAGGTCTTCTAGAAGTTTTCCAGACAGTTACAAATCCCCTGACTTTACCAGGATTACCAGGTTTTGTGGGAACCCTGATGTTAGCATAAATAGTAACCAAATTAATGGTACTTACAGTATAGTCTATCAAAATGCCACAATTAGTACTAAGAAATGTTTACGAATATAAAAATCGTTATAATACGAGAGAAGGAAATGAATGCTTTCATGACGTTTTACGATTTGCATAACCCCTGTCTCATAGATCATAGATATTAAATGTTAAGGAACAGCAATCGATGAATTAGGATTTTTTAAACCATCATAGAACGACTTTTATGTTCTTTCTGGCTCCGAGAATGGCTCCAATGCGAGCTTTTCAGGCAATTTCCTTTTTGAATGAATAATTTCAAATTGAATGGCTGATGTCACATGAAGGGAAGTTGCCATTGGAGATGCGGCGTTGTCTGCAAAACCGCATCTTCTTGTTTCCCAAATGGCAACATTTTCATAACATTATTAAGAATTGATTTGAGGGGGTAGCACCGTGGGTGAGCCTTATTGTCATTGGTCATTATACTTGCGTGCATTGCCCCTAACGTACCGTTACGTCAATAACGAATATCAAAGAAGCTCTCTAACTCCGTCAGACTCAAACCAAATCCCTGGGAAAAAATCAAATGCTAAAAAAATTGTGGTGCAACGGGCTAGCACGTTGTGGGGAAGAAAAAGACTGATGCGTGTCATTTACATATTAATCCTTTCTTCGAGAGTCAAGACATTAGGGGGCGTTGGGGAATATAAAGACGAGCAATTTTCAACTTCCATTTATTTTGAATTAGTGGAGCATCTGCTAAAAAAGCGAGGTTAATAAGGCAGATAAACTGCCATGGATTAAAATTTCTTAATGAAGAAAAAAATCCGCATTATTTAATTTATACGGAATGAGGTGGATAATGAGATAACGGATACGCAATGGCCCTCTTTAATTCACAAGCTGCATTCCACCAGCGTTGAACCACGCTTTTCTTCACTTACAGTGTCGTCTTATACAGTAGTATTATACGTCTCAGATTAAGAGTGAGCAATTTCACTCTGCCCTCTGGAGGACGTTTTGAAACTCGTCACTTTGATATAGAAATGTATCAATGCGTCTTTTTGTACTGCCAGCTTGCGTATTTCAAGACTTGTTCAAACCTAGGAAACATGTCATAGGAACTGATTTCCTCAAAATGTTTCCACATTTCTAACATCGAAACTTTTTTCAAAACATGTTTCAAATTGGAAAAAAATGTTCAAATGCACAAATTGGCAGCACAAGAAGGCGTATTAATACATTCCTCAAACATTTTCTGGATAAGTTTTTAAATTATGATAAATTGAAAACTTTAAACTCTCAATAGTTAGTTACACTTAATAAGACCCTTACATAATATGAAGAATCCTAGACAGATTTTTAGGGGAACTACAGAGTGTTATGCAGCATTAGGCAATTAGCATTATACAAAAACACTCTTTAACCTGACACGAACTATACAGTGTGCATGTGCAAAATAATGTATACGGTCTAGCACTCCCTGGCAATAATTTAAATTATGAACTCAAAAGAAGTTCACAATAAAATACAGCATATCAGGGTTAAATGCTTAAAGCATCCTCATAAACACTCAGTCTGTAATGGTTTCGTTTCAGATGAAAAACGTCAAAAAAGCAGTCGCTCGCATGAGATGAGAAATACTCCGATAAAATTCCAAGAATTCCGTCAAAGTCCTCTCTCAGAGCCAATACAGCACATGAGTTATCTACAAAACTAACGCAATATATTGCCGAGGTAATGTATATAAAAAGCCGATGAAGAAAAAACCTTGTGCTGCCGAACAGATAACCGACATTTTTATGCGGATCACCGTCACAGTGGCGGAAAAATTGCATTTCGAAGCTGGCTATTCATATATTGGGTGAATAGGCAAAAAGGCATATGCTCTGGGGCATGGACCGAGTCTTATCAATTACGTCATTTTCGCATCAAAAACGTTCATTGGATATGTGCATCGAAAATGCACAAATTTTCGATACTGCTCAAAATGCTGGAAATGATTGATGACTAAAACATCGAAAATAAAAATAAAAAACCAGACAACATTCGATGACCCGAAGATGAAGACGAAGACGCAAGAGGTGAAAAAACCGAAATATCATCAAGAAATCAATTTGCGAAATAAAATTTAGATTTCCAACAAGCCCCACCGATCAATCAAATGGAGAAGTTTTTCTACAGTTTTCTGCGTATTATTTAATATTCGTGTTTTGGTCCTTGTATTGCATTGAAAACACGATGGAAGAAATCAAGATTCGTTGAAGTGCTCTCTTACTACTAGGAATGCTCCGAAACTTTTGTAAAGCGAGAGTCTTGTAGCGATAGTAAATAATTTTGTGAAGCTTTATGACATAAACACCCAGTACAGGGTTCCCCCAGAGATAACATTTCAAATTGCGTGACTTTTTCAGGTTTTAAACAAATTTCCCTGACCACCCTGGTCATTGAAAATGCATAAAATATGACACCAATGCTATATGTGTTGCTTATTACATATTTTCACAATGCAACAGCAAGTTTAGATGAGTTTTCTTAATTTCTTTTACAGAATAGCTAGTCACCTGTTGATTTTTGAGTTAACCAATACTTAGCTATGCAAAAGCTGTTAGTGATGTGTTCAATTTCCCTGAGTTTTTCAAAGTAAATCAATTTTCCCTAATTTTCCAGGCAGTTTCAATTTTCCATGCATTTTCCAGGTTTTCCAGGTCTGGGGGAACCCTGTTTAATTAAGATTTTGAAGTCACACCCTGCTGTACAAGTGTTGTATGAGAAGTTTCATGGTTGAATTTCGAGCACAGCAGACTACATGTTGCTACATTGTTGCTGAATTAATTTCTTGAAAACTAAATTTTACAAAATGGTATGCAATGATATGACAAGTCCGTTTGTATTGTAGGAAACGTGTTTACTAAACTAGATTTCTCCATGCTGATGACACCTTTAAGGTCAGGTTGTGTAGAGGACAATTACTTAGCATGATATAAAGTTAGATCATGATATGAGATCAGGTTGTGTAGAGGACAGTTACTTAGCATGATATAAGGTTACCGTGGTGCTATGCAAAACAAGATGTAAAGTGTAAGTATTTGTGTGAGAAATTACGCTATAGACTAATTTTATCATTAAACTGGAGAATAAGTGTGTCTGTTGATAAGCAAAGTAAAGGCAGCTTCTGATAATTAATCTCAGGATATTATTTTACTTATTAAGCTTTTACAATCCTGATATACAGTAGCATATGCATTAAAATTATATTGTTCGCTTCGTACGTCTTCATTCTTGGCAATGTGATATCACTTAAGTATTTTAGCTCATTTTCCATATTTTCAGAGTCCATAATTCCTGTCATGCACAACGGCACCAACGAGGCAGTGTACGAAATTAGTGAGAATTATTACATGTGAGCTGATCTGCTTTTCGTCGCTTTTTTACTAAACATTAATTACGCTGTTGTGATATTCTGATGTAATGCAAATAAAGTAAGAACGTCGGGATTAAATTTGGCAATGGGAGTCTGAAAATTGCCAAAATCACTTCTTTCATTGATCCAATCGGTGGATTTTGTCCATATGGTGTATTCGAATCATTTTGGAAAAAAGAGTTTGAGGACCTCCAAAACTATACTGGGAATCCACGGAACATAACGAAGGTATTCAAAGAGTAAACCAACTTTTCCTGACATCTCATTTATTTTTATCACTTTCAATTTGATCAAATTTGAATTGAATTCCTGGTTATGGACACTGCAGAGCCCTGCTGGCTAGGCTTTATGCTACTCCAGTTGAATCGATACAAGAAGTATCTCATCCTGTCCAAGTAGTTTAGCGTAGCAAAAGCAAGAAGACGTAAGTGTGGTTATCGAAGTGTAAAAGAGGCTTCCCGGTAAGGAAAACCGTCAACGAAAATAAAATTGAGTTTATGAGTTGAAAGGAGAGGGATCGATGGCACAGACAAGGCGCTCCAGGAGTCAACTCAACACCAGTTGGCGATCAAATAAGTAACATTATTGATTAGAAAAATATCCGAAATAGCTTTCCGCAAATTGCCCACTATACCGCAGTATGGAATGAAAGAAAAGCGGCCAAAGAAAAAGTGACCCAACTTGACCACAACGTCTGTCAGGTGACAAAAATAACTGGCACCACAACAGCTCTTGACAAGTTGGTCAGTTTGCGCTAATTGTAGGATCCATGTGCAAGACATGGCGCTAATGGAAGACCTATAGACGATGTCATTTCTGAAGTTGAAAAGAAAACCTAATTTCTCAGCCACCTTTCATTACATTTTTTCCTACAAAATATTATTTCCTTCGTGTTTATGCAAAAAGTCAAAACACGATAGTTACTTTCCACATGCAGCGAGGGTAATGGTTTCGCAAGAAAATAAAATCTGCATAAGTTTACGCACAGCACTTGCTAGAGAAGATTGGCCAATTAGGGTCTGAAGGATTCTTGGAAACAAACATCATTGCACACAGATGGCCCACCTCGTTAAAGACAATTTACGGCATGATAATCAGCTGCAACAACTGGCCATTAAATGCCGATAGGAGGCAATTAATGGACCAAACTTTTTCCAATAACTGCGTCAATAAGTTAATTTCCGATAGATATAAACGCGCAACGAGAATGTCACCATTCAGAGGGAAATACGACTGGTGATAACATTATGCTTGTCGTAATTTGATGAAGCATAGCTATTTCCAAGCGAATACGATATTGATGTAGGCCTACATGTAGTTATGGCTAGTCTGCCAACTTGCGTGCCAACTGCCTAAATGTCACAAAGATGCAAATCGCCCAATGAAATGATCATAGACAAACATAATAATCAGAAATAATTCTCAATGATCATTTGGCTAATCAAACTGAGGAACGCCCTAAATTATATTACAAACTGTTAACGACTGAGTCCTCGATCGTGGTACAGGGATTTCTTTTCCCAATGCTACCATTTCAGTCTTGATGATTGATTGTTCATCTATTACCTCGTCGGCACACAAAATGCTAGTGACATTACTCGTACTAAAGTTGAGCATTAGACAGCAGATACAAATTTTTTCTAATTCTAATTTGCAGGAAGAAATTGGCATTGCCATACATGGGGCATATATAATTCAGATAGCTCTAAGGCTTAGTGGCACCTTAATAATGCATCACCTTTCGCCTGACTTTAGATATATCCTTACAACAAGGTTACAAAAAAACCTTACAAACTGACATGCACAAGCAATTAAAACCTAGGCTTTTATGAAAAAAATTATACCGTTTATATTATACTGTATATCATTATCTATCTTACTTAACCTACTGCAGGATAGTTTCCCTTCTCAGATTACGTAAACTTGCAGATTAATAAAATCTTCCCCTACCTGCTCAAAGCCTCCCAACAACTCCGTAGTATCCATGTCAGAGTTCATGCTCAGGGTCTGAAGCGGGTGACCACACAACTCGGCGAGCAGGCACACAATAGATGATTTTCCACTAGCAGCAGGTCCCACCTTTACGAATGGCCGAGCATTAGTAAACGCATTCTTTTGAAAATAAATTTACATATGTAACTGAAATGCTTTACCAAAATTGCCATCCAATTCATTTCGATGCACTTCATGAGCGACTCTAAATTTTGCAACTGTCTCGGGAAAAGATGAAGCTGGGCCTCGTTTAACGAACACGTTGCAGGAGTGTAACCGCGGAAGTGTGAAGTCGTACGTGTTAAAAAAGAATGTCCAATTTGAATCCAATCACTCGTAATTGAAATCAGATGACATGTGCTGTGTATGCCAACTGGTCCAAAAAATTTGCCTGACATGTTTAGAACCTAAGACAAAACAAAAATTTTAATTTTCAAGATATAATTATTAAGGACTGCCAGACTGGATTTATTTCGTTTTACAATTACCATGTTTTTGTCACTAGACGTGCGCATTCTGTCCGCGTAAATTAAACGAACGTATTCTCCAGGATTGTAATTTGATGCTTCCTAAAAGATTATAAAAGTCAATTATAATTGATGTTTGAAAAAACATATTTTGCACAACTTAAATAATGAATGTCCCACGTACCTGGTTCTGAACTAGCAGATCACACCATCTAAATACATCTCTTAAGTTAATTTCCCATGGGCCACCACTGTTGCCCCACGTGCGCTTAACTGCTGTTTCCAGATGCACCTTGTCAAAATCACACGTTTTTTAAAAACTATTTCACAAGAACAACTAAAAGTAATTACTTGCTAAATCGTTACCTGCTGATTGAATGCCACCATATTTATGACAACTTGAGCTGGAATTTGTGGATACATTGCTTGTGCTATTAACTCCAAGTCGGCTGTTGAAAGCGGTTCAATGTACACCTAGGTGGTATTAATGAACAAACAAAAAATGAACATATTAGCATAAATTACTCCAGAAAATTAAAAAGATTTTTCTCACACATTCAATCATACAATTATTAATCAAAAATATATTTACCTGAGTGAAACGATTTAAGAATGACTTCGGAAGACCCTTTCGAGCTCCGCCCTGATTCAGTGGGTTCTGACAGGCAAAAATGCGTCGCATTTTGTTTGTGGGTGTTTGGAATGTCTTGCCCAATTCGGGGACGTATATTTCACCTCGATGGTCCAAGCAAGCATTAAGTCCTTCCAAAACAGACTGGGAAGCCAAGTTCAGTTCATCCAAAACTATCCATTCTCCATTTTTGATGGCTCGCAGCAGTGGACCATCATGCCAGGCAAACTCTCCTCCTCTCCCACCTTCTACAGGCAGATCAGCACCAAACAAATCAGAAATGTCCTAGAAGCAAAAGAACACAATACAATTTTAAAAAATTGCGAAGAACAGATGGTCACTTAAGAAAACAGATTATCCATTCCTTACAGTTTGCTCCGATAGGTTAATTCGAACAAATTTATGTCCAGATGCTTTGGCCAGTGCTATAACAAGACTAGTCTTGCCAACTCCGGGTGATCCTTCTAACAAAATTGGTTTTGAAAGTTGCATGGCTCGGAGAACACGTAGTGCATTCATGCATGTAGTAGGTGCCTTCAATGTGAAGATATTATCAATATCCTCACCACCAGACATTCCTAAAACAATTTGGAAAGCGTGTCGGTATAACAATAAATCAAAATATACCATGTACAATACAACAGAAGTACGCAAGTACATGAAACGGTGGTGCAAATAAAGCTGATCAACTCTGCACTGTGCAAAATAGTCACCTTTAGGAATAAAGAATGGTTCCAATCCGAACTTAGAGCTATCAGAAACCCCTTTAACTGCCACTGCTCCTTCTTGAAGCAGTCCAAAGGAATTTTCATTTACATTCTGACCAGTTAATCTTTGAATCTGCTTTGTCAGATAACTCAAACATTCCTTTTTCATGACAACTGTTTGGGCACTATTTGATTGACTTGT
>JAQGAF010005284.1:0-12342 GCA_034687865.1 Kryphioiulus occultus | reverse complement strand
AAAAGGTGCGCATGCGTAGAAAACATTGTGATCACAGCAATGGGGACTTTCGTAAAATAAATCCCTATTGATGGTTATTCTTTGCCAATAGGGACTAAAAGGGATATAGCAGAGCTATATGTATGGTCACACATATTTATTACTTATTTGGAGTATTTTCGTACGAAATTTCCCTAACTGTTTTTACGAAATAAGAAAAAGTACATGCACTTACGAAATGTGATTTCGTTTTCGTATTTATTTTATTTCGTACGAAATTTCTCTAACTGTTTATTAATTCTATAAAAAGTAATATTGGAACAGGTACTGTTGAACTGAAGTTGAATGAAATACATTTGCCCTAATAAATTAACATCAAACATGAAAGCGTCCCAACAGGTTTTTCACAGTCTCCGATATGCAGGGGAAGAAGGAGGGGTAGACGAATATTACATTAAACGAACATGTTACATCTAGTTCTTACTTGTGGAACATTCGTGGAATAAAACACAGATTGGAATTTCGGATCTAAATTATCCTCATCGTCAATGTTCAATGTCAATGCGACAGTACTGGTCTGTGGCGGGTTTCCTTTGTCCTGTCACGAAAAAAATGTGACGTTCATCAGTTAACATCAGTTTATATTTGAACTGAGAACATAACAATGAAAGCAAACCGAACCTTTGCGATGACTGTCAGATCATATTTCTGGTACGTGTTGTAATCTAAAACTTTCAACACCTTTAACCTCATCGAGTACAGAGCTAATGTTTCATCCGGCTGATAGGTCTCTACCGCGAAGGAACCACCGAAGTTGTCCTGAATGTGGGGAATGAAACTAACATGCTAAAACAGGGGGAAATGCATCTTACATCAAATCAGAAGAATAAATATGAAAATGACTCCTACAGCTAAGTCAAACTCAATCTTGGACTCAGGGAAGTTGAGCAAATCACCATCAGTGGCGTTGATGGTGATGCGGTATGCTTCAAGGGCATCCATGCTACTTGGAAATGTCTGAGAAAGTATAAACCATAAAATGACTGTCAAAAGAGATATAGCTGGCACAAAGGCAATAAAACTAATTTCAGATACATGTACACGGTAACTTACCTCAGGTAGATTATCCACAACATAGGACGCTTCTGGAAATGCTGGAGCATGGTCATTTACTTGATTAAAAGTTACTGTGAGGACGTAACCTGTACTGCTCACTTTGTCCTGAGTGCTGTCTACAATGGATCTCCAGCGATTTTGTTGCCAACCCTAGAGCAGTTGAAAATAGTTGAATCCATGCATGTGATAACAAACGATAGTATCGAGTATCCAATGGTAAAAGAACTCCATTTGATTCCATGAAACTACAATACGTACTTACCGACATAGGCGCGCAACTAAGACTTCCCAACACAAATTGGTCCTGAAAAAACAGACAGCCAGAAAATAAGCAACATTGAAAACTGTACGCAGTATGTAGAACCTGTCTAAAAATACAGTAAACAGCAATATCGTTTCTATATTATAATGTATGATATAATGTCAAGCGCCAGTCCCGACTTTGAACCCTATTAAATCTAATAAAACTCCATAACCTGATAATCAATAATTTTGCATTGGTTTTTATTGGCCCCGCAACTTCTGCAAACTACTGCGTGTACTACAGTTTGTAAATACAGAAAATTTGGCAAATATCAAACGGGGAGGGAAAAATATCAAAGTGACCTATAAATGCATATCAATGGGTCCATAAATTACTGCCTAAGTTTCTTGGGTGACGAATTTGTGGGGACGTCGTGTTTGTGGCTTATAAAAGCAGTTTCCAAGTGGTAGGCCCCCTTCACCCCAATCATTCGAAACTAATAACCTCTATAAACTAATAATCAGCACCGGTCCCGAGCATATTAGTTTAGATAGACAGGTTCTCTGTACTATAATACGGTATGTATGTCGCAATTTGGTAAGAAAAGATCGGGAGTTGCTTTACTCTATACTTAAAAAAAACTTATGTCATATCGAAAGTTCCGTTCCAAACCACAATAATTGCAGATGAGAAAACGTTTTCTAAATTTCTATCATTGAAGGCAGACTTTTTTTTACAATATTCTCTTATATCGATGGATTTTTATATTCATGTTCATGTGCAAGGAATTTCATGAAAATTTCTGTAATTACCGTGTCCGCAACATCATCCACTGTATTCTGTAACGTCAATATCGCCTTAGTTTGCACACCTGACGGCTCATTCGTAAGCGTCATGAATTGTGTGATGTCAGGATCATCAACATCGTTTAAGGAAACGACAGTTGCGCCTTCAGCATAAAAATCGCACACAATACTCCCTAACAATTCAAGAGAAACTGTTAGCGCTGTAATCGACAAAATTATCCATGTACATGCAGCTAGGAATCAGTGTTTGTTGGACTCACCGACTGTAGCTTGTTCGTTCAGCTGACACGTTACTGCTTGACCACTAACCACAGAACCTGTCCCTGCACTAAAAATACAATCTGCAAAAAAGGAACGATAAGAATTGCACAATCCTGCATGTGAAGAAATGAGAATCGTTACTATCTTAAATTACGTAAAATTTGAAAATTAGCATTAAAAGGCATCATAGCGGCCTTGTAGCATTGTATGATATCGAGTCTATGTTCACAAAACACACAGTGTATTTAAACATTTCACAACGAAGTTCACTAACCTAACCTGATATAACCTACCCTAACCCATGACTTTTGGTTACAGGTTAAGGTAGATCAGGTTAGGGCAGGTTTGGTTAGGAAAATCATAATACCATAGCAAATATCAAGGAAATCATATAATATGCTTTTCCTTGCTAAAAAAAGTCATCTTTAAAACAACAGTTATAGTTACAAGGAACGTATTTTGGAGAAAGCTCAATGTGTTTCTAAACGTTTTTAAATTTCTAAACTAAAATTTAAGAATAGTTTTTGCAATGAGTGAAATACCCTGCATGTACAATGTAAGGCCTGCCAAAACTGCAAGGGAATTTACCTTTTGTGTTGATAGGAAATTGACGTAATACTTACACACAATACTTTTTTTGATTTAGACTTACTGGTGCAGAAATTACATAAGCCTACCTTGTGCAGAAATGAGTGACGCTGAAATAATTGTTATACTCCAAACGAGCAGGACATTCCTTAAACGGTGTTCCATTCCGTCCCACAAATAAGTAGCCTTGCAAATCTATATCGTACTTAAAAAGAAATTGTGACATTAAAATCTGATAGAACTGACAGCTGCTGAATAAACTTGCCAAAAAACACCACAGCAAGATATATATTTGGAAATGATTTAACCCTGTATTACATGTTATCTCATATCTAAACGGACGATAGCGCTAGCTTATCTGGAATATCATTCATGGGATCTAAGTCTATAAGTGAGTTTATCAAATTAGGACTACAAAAGCATTTTGTGCAAGCGCTGTGTACAAGTGAGTAATGCGGATGACGTTTTGATATACAGTTTTATCCAAGAACTGTATCAGTGGCGCAGTTAAACAAACAGGACGCTATCATCAAAGTTATTATCTAAAAATCAAGACAAGATTAGCTATATTACTAATCACGTATAGGAAAAGTAAAACAGAGTGTTTGTCAGCGAAAAGTCCACAGTACTTGTATTGTTGGAATTTAAATATGTTAGCATGAGTTAGGTCAGTCATGGCCTAGAACTTAACCTGCCTACATTTGGCAGTTGAAAGTTTTTTTTTATTATTTAATTCATGCAGGTCGTGTTTTGCAACGTACTGTATATAAAAAGAAAGATTCAATAAAATTTAAAAAAATTTAACTTCTACTATCGATATCTCCAAATTGCGTAAATGCTGAAAATGCACAAATTTTTTAAATTTATTATTTAGGAACATAAATGGCTTTTCCCTATATATGTGATAAATGAGGCTGAGCGACAAAACAGCACACATGATTGGGCACATCAACTCCAACTAATTTATAACAATTTCTATCCATTTTGATTATATATTTTCATAAGTATTGATTATTTTCCAAATATTCTTATTATTCTGAATTTACTATAGAATTTATTCCATATTACACGATCTACTTATTTTTTTCCACTGCTTAATCATCAAAATGATCAAAAATCATCAAACTTTATATCAAATTAATCAATTTGAATAATTATTCACTTAAAAGTTCGGTATTACTCTTTGGTCCAAACAAGTTCAATGTGAACTCATGGCCCGATATATGAAATAAACATTTGTACTATTATCATTTTATTTTATATTTTTGGTTTTAAAATTAATATTGCAGGAATTTTTACATTGTATACAACTGTGCGATAGATGAAGTGCGCCATTACAATTGTAATGCCAGACAATGTCTGGCCTTGAAATCACTTGCATGTACTGTCAACTTTAAAAATATATTATTTCATTTGGCTGTGCTTACCTTAGCTTATAAAATATCCTTTTTTGTGATATGCTCTAATATAATCCAAAAGCGTAATAAATGCTAACTTGATGGAGTTGAAATTATCCTTCACAATCCGCAATATGTAGTTTAATAAAGGCTCATCCAGCAATAAAAGGTGTTTTATACCAAATCCAATACGTGAGGTGGCGTGGACAAATTACTAATACTAATAGTCACAAACGGGAGATAAGTGTAGGAAATACAGGTGAAGAAGGAAGAGACTTAATAATTTATAAAAAGGAATTTGTAATCTAAGCTGATAATATCAATACATGATAACAAACAATGGACCAATCATCGATGAAAGCTATTCCATAAACTCTGTATACAAAAACAGTATATTAAGTTTGCCTTGGGAGCGACATCAAATGGAAAATCTGTACAGATTATCTCAATCTGCGATTTGAGGGACAGGGGGGATTTAGGTTTATAACTTCAGGTGGCGTCACAATCCAAAGTTTGCAAGTAACAGTTTCTGCTTTTTAATATTCACTGTACATGGCTATCGTTATCTAATCATGAATCATATACATGTAGCAACAAAATTCCAAAGATGTTCTTCTGTGACACATACAGTATATACAGAGTGATTAAAAATACTACACTAAGCGATGGTGTGGTGAACATCTTGATGGTATTTCCATCTGGTTCCATTGGTTTTGAATCTTAATCCAGTGAAATGATATCGATGAAGCTAGCATATCAAAGTTCAAAACTTGATTTTTATATAAAATTAAAAAATTACGTATGTGACAACTACATGGGACCTGACAACTGGATGAAATCAATGAAATGCGTTCACATTCGTGAAACTATGCGAAAACTATGGGCTGAAGATAGTGTTTGAAATCGATAACCGAATTCCAACAGATGATACACGTATAGATAATGTCCATTTAATTGGAACTCAATCACTGCACTGAATGTGAGCATAGCTGGAAAAAAGATTACATCTACTGCACATTAGGTAATACATCAAGGTTAGGTTACCATTGGTAATCGCGCAACCTCTAGAGCAAAGTTACTGAACAATGAGTCACCCCGTTTGAACATCTAAATTTAACGTTATGTAATTTCTCTTTTCAATTAAATTTCAGCATAACCTGAAATCCATTGGAACACTTCGTAGCGTGACTGTTCCGTAGATAGGAACAACTGAAGCAAATTGTACATACATTCGTTCCAAAAGTATACATATAGTTGCACTACATTAAAACATGTATGTACCACTGTACATACATGTTTTACCGTAGTACAATGTCTATAGATGGTGCCACTCTTTTCCGTTTTCTGTGTGTATTTTATGTTACAGTTAAAGCCAGAGATAAAACCAAGATAAAACAAGGATGATATTATAAATTACATAGACCATGTTGGGGGTGATTCATATGTTATCATACCAATACATGTATTACATTCCATATTCCTTAACCTTATATAATCCAGACATATCGCAGCAATTAATATTACTATCCTAATTGAGTATTAGTCAACACTACAAAACATGGGCAATAGTATGTATACGAATGCATTTTCACATTTTTAACTTTGAAGTTAATGAACGTGATTGTTCATTGAATATGAGAGTATTGCAAGTTCGTGCTAATCAAAGTTATAATCTGATATATGATTTCAACGATTAAATAAGTTGCAATACTGTTATTGCGTTTGAAAAACGCAATAACGCTCCAAAAAGAAATATTATGAGTTTATTCCCTATTATACATGTACATGACAATCAAAACAATTAGATTTAGTGTGCATGCATGGAGAAACAGCCTGTTTACCAAAATCAAAAATTAACGCAAAAAAGCGTTAGGAATTTTGCCAGCTTATTTTTATTAGAAATAAACATGAAAATTAAAAACAAGAAGGTGCAGTTTCCTTAATAAAGGTCTTAATAATGGTGAGCCCCCTTCTCCCATCAATAAATAAAGATGATAACACTAAGCAAGCAAACAAAACTAATCAATGGTGGAAAGTTCCTAGAAATTTCATAAACAAATACAAAGTGGCAACAATTAAGCTGTAGCTAGATAAGTAACAGTTATCAGCCCCACCATTCGTGACAGTTCAAGTTTTACGTTTTATGTTTCCACATCTTCTCAATTGCCAAATAGTCGTCTAAATGGATTATAAAACTTGGTAATTTTGTTCCGTTAATAATTTCTTGCAAGGATAACGCTATATCAATAAATAATTTTTTTACTAAGTATGCTTTGTTTTGAAAACAAATTTACTTTAGTGCCGAAATCATTATTCACATTTTTTCCCATGTAATTAGCAGCTATAAGACTACTGTGTAATGTTTAAAATTTGAAATTTTTCATAAAGCTGTTGTTTTCAATTTATACACATATTCAATGATTATGTTCACGGCGTATTGCATTTTACAAATTTCATATTAACATCTGTCCGTTTTCAACTTTTGTAAAATCATTTTTAACCGAGTTGCCGACGTCCTAAAGGTTTGAAATTTGTTACACAACTTAAATTCGCGGAACATTTTGGCATGAAAGTTTAGGCATCGATGAGTCATCCTTTCGGAAAAATTTCTAACTTTACACGTTGAAAATTCACATTGGATAATGCGGAGTGGGTTAAAATAGGTCTCTATTCCAGTATTCGAAACATACGCGCGTATGGTAATCTGACCGGGTGACGGCCCCAGAATGCGTTTCGTTTTAACAACTGCTCGAATACACAGGCCCTGAATGCACATTATAAAGTATAAGCTCCACGTTAAATGAGAACGTGACGCTAATCTTGTGAGTATAGCAAATGAATTGGAGCAGTTCTCGTGACGTTATCCACGTCCGCGTTCATGTTAATATGTTACGCCCTTCGAAATCGCCGATTCCCGAATGCAAGCATACAAGCTCGTAAAACACAAGGAACGAGAAGTTTTGGAAGAAAATGTCTAAAATGATGTCCCATCTGCTATTAATATCTAAAATTTCGAGAAATATTCTACCAAATTTTCGATATGTATTGACGAAAAATATTCCAATAGCAGCCCCAAAGATTAAATCTGACCTTTGCCAGAATGTCTGTGAGTCAAACAGAGCTGAATGATGATAACGATTGTGATGTTGAAGAATGTGAAAGGTGATGAGATGACAGAAGCACTAATAAGTTTGACTAGGTGTGCAGCATCAATCAACTGATTTTCAAATACAATACATGTATGAATATGATAATTTCATTAACGAACTTAACAGAAAATTGTAAGCAAACCAATTTATTTAGCTGTAAATAGTTTTGTAAAGTGCAATTATGTGATGTGATAAGAATTCAAATTAAATAACGATCGCCATTTCTTGTCATTTGGCTTTCAGATTCATTTGAATATTGTTATCAAAATAGCCTGGGCTTAATGTTATCTCATTAAGCGGAGTCCACTGCAGCATGTTACCTTCAAATGTTGAGCACATGTACAGCTCCAGATAAATGACAAAGAAATCTCTTTCAAAGGTAAATTCTCGATGAAAATAGATATCAAAAGTAGTACACGTCAAAAATTGTATCGCCATTTATTTGGATATTTATTCCACAGCACGAGATCTTCTCCCATTGATTTGCAATGCTTTACGTGACGTCACACGTTTTCTTCACGTCCACGTTGAACGTGAAACTCACACTCTCTATTTATTATATTGTAGTTCGAAAAACGAAGACTTTAAATTGTCTTTCGCAAAAATCTGTAGTTTTGGAGTTTTTAAAATACAATTAATTTAGCGATATGCCCAGGTAACTGGGTGCAACAGCTAGAATTTAATAACTGATAACTTTTAGGCCTTTTCCAATACGGAGCGTAATGTATCTATAATTGCTTGAAAACCACATTCAAGAATGAAAGCCTCAGTAGCTTACCTCAATAGCTTTCAAAAGGCCACCTCCTATGCCAGTACCACCATCGGCTTTTTTTGGAATCTTCTGAATTAACTGTTCTCTGCTTGAATTGCTAACTGTTGTCAAAGTTGCTAGGACAGTACTTTGGCTGGCAAACGAAACTATTCCGAGGCTAATGTTGCAGACGTCTTTGATGTGATATCTAATTAATCGGGAAGCACCTTCTTGGAGAAGTCCCAGGCGATTGTCCTGTTTGAAATTGAAACAGAACTTGCTACATATAGTCGATTCTTGAAATTTAAGAAAATAGGTGGATTAAGATTACTGATAATATTGGCACTCTATACTTACGGCTTTCATGCTGCCAGAGACGTCCAAAACCAGTACGAATTTTGGAGCGGATTTTGGTCTCAATTGGACCATAAGGATTTCCGGTGTAATGATGTCAATTTTTCGTGCTGGATTTCTAATTAAAATTTAAATTGTTTAAATTTGGCTTTTTCACAATACAACTTTTTGCATAAATGGATTAATGGACTAAAGTGGCCCATGAATACCATACTTGTTATTTCGGAAATCTTCGTTGCTGAAAACTACATCCAGAACAGAGCGAGTGTCGCACAACCGATTATGAATATTTGGAGCTGAAGGATTGTGTTTAATGCCCGGTGTTTGATCATCACAAAATTCGTCTGCCTGCGAATTGGAATTTTAAATAATGCTACTATAGAACAATTGTTTAACGCTCTGGAATATTTTCATTTTATAAGTTATCTGTTTTTCCTGTGTCGTATTCAGGAATTTAAGAAAATATCCAAAGACAATTGTTCGACTAATAGTTGCAAAATATTTGTATTAAAATTGGAGGATTTATGCAACTTGACATTCACGAATTAAGTAACAATGGTTTTCTCTGAAATTAAAAGGCTTACCGATTCTAATTCTGGCATGTACATAGGCGAAGCTCTCCCAGATCCGTTCTTCATCCCAGTTTCCAAATCTGGATAAAAAGTGCAGTCACTGACTAGATTTTTATTTATGTCAACAATGCAAGGGGATTTCCCATCACTTCGTCGGATCCAACCCTTAATTGTTTCAGAACAGCCGTTCACCCGGATCTGAAACAATGACCAAAATTTGTTAAACTTCATCAATGATATCTAATTAAGGGTTAATTAAAAAATTAAAACCTTGTCGTTTTTATCCTTGTAAAATATTGGAGATTTGGCGTTCCCACGTTCACCATACTCGTTAAAGACGCCATACCGGAGATGGGTCCATTCGTGCATAAAAATCTTGCTGTTTCTGCTATTTCGAGGTTTGTTAGTTTTCGGATTTACTTCCATTAGAAATTCCGGGGTAATGTGAATGTACTGTCCTCTCTCTCCACAATCTCCCAACTGCAAGGTGTATGGGATGTTGCCATAGTTGGGATGAGGTGGCGCGATGCGCACCTCTGACATACTCATATAGTCGTCTTTCGGCACCAATTTATAATTTGGAGAAGGTGACCAAGAAGATGGCACAACGATGCTGACCTGCTTAAAATAAGCCCTTTGCTTCGTGCTTTTGTATAGTCGGGGAGATGCCTTGGTAATCATATTCTGAAGTAAATAAGTACAGATTTGAATTAGTATAGGTACATGTGTACACCTCGCAAAAGTGGGCTTCTCCGGGGTAACTTGCAAATATAACCTAATCTAACCTAACCTATGCCTATATTGGTTAATAATTAGGTTAGGAAAAACAAAAATTTGCAAGCTGCCCAGCCAAGCCTACGTCTGTTAGTTAAGCCCACTGTGCAGGTAGCGCGAATTATTAATTCAAGTTCTAATTATTGATTTTGATTATTAGTTTAAACCAAATTGTTTATAATGCACTAAATAAGTTATATTTGAATGAACGCACTGCGGATAAAAAATGTACACAGAGTTTCATGGTTCACTGCAAATCAAGATAGTTTGGCTTTATAATTATCTGTAATGATTAATCATATTATCATAGGGTGGCAAAATAGCAAGTACCTTAATCGATTCCAATAATAGTGGATTTTCTGGAATGTCTTCGTGGATAGTAACTACCATGCCACTGTAACCATTATTATCGAGCACAACCTCAGCAGTGGTTCCGAGGAAAATAACGCTGGTTAGCAATATTACCAGCTTTGGAGAAGTTGCCATTATCACCTAAAATGTGTTGTTAAATTTTCTGTGTTGAATAGTGGAAACAATTAATCATCGTGGCGAATTTCTAAGGTAAACGATATCTTGCACCAAAATACTTAAGAGAAAAAAGTTGTTACAATATCAGTTCCTGTCCTGATATCTAATGCAACGACAAAATACGATTGATGAAATAAAATATCATACCTACGAAACTCGGGAACGACTGATGTTTCTGCTACTTCACCACAATCTCTATCTGCTGGAATTGAACATTTCTTTTGCATATAAATAGGCAAAAAGGAAATAAAATCTGACATTATCAAATTCATTGAAATGTTTAATCGCAGTCAATTCCTGGACTAACGCGCATTTCAGCAATTTGTCGTGTTCGCTGTTTTTTATCAAAAGTTGAAACGTCAAATAAAGTAGGAACTTGAGGTTAATTAATAACGAGTTTACGTGACAGATCCTTGCATACAGCAATTGAAAACGGGAAACGGATTTGCTTGTTTGTAGAATACATCCTTATAAATTTAATTGGAAAAATATAATGAGGTTAATATATTGCTCCAGACTCAAGAGGGCGAGCAGGATAAAGTTACCTCAAAACAGATTTGGCATAAGGTCGAAATTTTATCATATGACTTTAGAATACGTGCGACATTGATGGTCACCAATAATGGCCTCTTTGCCTGATATCATGTTGTATGTGTAAAGTCGCACAGATACTGTATAAGTGAGAAAATACATGTCCAATTTAAGTAGTGGGCAGGCTTCTGTACTCATTATCCCTTTTTTGTTTGTTTAATATCTGGATAATTTTGCAAAAATTCATTTCAAAGCTTATTCGCCATGCTGCAAAAATTCGTCTGGAAACTCTCGTTCAGTCACTTTAGCCAAATTCGTTTCTTAGATTATTTCGACAATTTGTCAAAAATAAATTTGAAAAAGTTGGTGAAAATTATTTTTGGAAAAAGATCTATGGTATAAAGCGTATTTTAGAAAAAAAAATACATGTACTTATAAAAACATCTTATGAAATGGTTAAAAGACTGCTCATATTAACATTTTATAAAATATGAAGCAAATACCATATGTTATAATTTGTCTTGATTCTTGATAATTTTGTGAAATTTCTTAGCAGTAAAGCTTCTCTATTGTCAAAATAACAACTGGAGATGGGTATCAAAGAGTTTTGTGTGAAATTCTGCAGAATGTGGAATAATGAAAGAATCAGTAGTATGCTTTGATTCGAGTGGAAAATAAAATCTTACCTTACTTGAAAATGTTTTATTGCTGCACCATTCAACAAACGTTCTCAACTGTAAAAGGGAAACGTTTTTGGTAGCATATATTTGCAACTGATATCGAGTTTTATAAGGTGTAACTGGGCAAACACCAGTCAAATGAACAATGTGTCATATTAGATACTTTCCGAAATCGCCCATTGGTGAACCCATACCAGGAAGACGCTTTCATATGAAATACGTGAATTCATGAGTTTTTTACAAAAAAAATCAAACATATGAGGTTGTAGCGTCCCCATGTGCTACTACTGGGCACGCGGGAACGCTCCCAAGCACGCGCAAACGCGCGCGATCGCGAAAAACAACTTTTCTTCGGGGCGACCGGACCCCGGTAAAAACGCGCAGCGATGCCGCATCGGAGTGCATCGCGCGCGGCATGAATTTTCCCATCGCCGGGCTTTCGCCCGCATCTCACCTGCTCAGCACAGCCCTACCTGTGCTGATCTAGTGTAGGGGCTATGGGGCCCGGAATCACCTGAATGGCGCACGGTGATCGCCGAACGCTCTCCCGGGCCAGGCAACGGTCGCCTGCCGCCCGGACCTCGGCCGTACGCGCTCGTACCGCGGACGGCC